>WSFP011479742.1:0-16375 GCA_009831015.1 Picea engelmannii
AATATTTAAATGGCTGAAGAGTCACAAGGGACCTCAAGGGTTCATGGTTGAGGATACGGTCCGACTAAATGTTTATTGTGTCTCCATTTCTGGGGGCCCAAGAGAGTTTGGCCTGTATAAGAGGAGCTGCATTTTTTAGAAGGCGCCATATCGGGGAGCCTGGAAGGGTGGGAATGGATCTGTCTAGGCGTCTAAGCCTGGAGGTTTGGAAGTATTTTTTTAGAAGGGCTATCTTCCACCAGTCTGATTTACCCGTTGTTAAGCGCCAGGCCAACTTAGCTCCCAATGATCTGTTCATTATAGCTGGGTCCTTGATGGCCATACCTCCTTTATTGTAGGGATGGCATATTTGTTTCTATTTTATGAGATGAAATTTTTTCGTATTTGTTTTGCCGCCTTCCCAGAGAAATCATCTTAGAGCTCTGGAGATTTTCTCTAGGATGCCTTTGGGAGCTAGTAGTCCTGAACATTGAAATATGGAGAGGGAGTAAAGGACTGATTTGATCAGAATGGTTTTCTTAGTGGGATTGAGCTAGCGACCTCCCCAATTATGAATTCTCTCCGATATCTTCTCGACGATTTCTAGCTAGGCTAAAGAACCATAGGAGTTGAGGAAAATGGGCATTCCTAGATATTTGAAGTAGTTCCATGTGGTTATGATGGGGAAGCCGAATTTTCTGGTGACCTATTCTTTTATATGCCCTGGGATGTGCCATCCATATATTTTGCATTTAGATATGTTCATATTTCCACCTGAAGTTGTAAGAAAGGAGCTGAGAACCTTTTGAAAATGGTTGGCAGTGTAAATTGTGGCTGCTCCCAGTAAGAGGGTGTCATCTGCAAATTGAGAGTGATTTATTTCTTTTACCCTTCTCGCTATGAGTAAGCCAGGGAGCTTTCCTTTTCTTCATTTCTCTTCCAACTTTCGGCTGAGAGAGTCCGCTAGAAAAATATAAAGAAAGGGAGAGAGGGGGAAACCTTGACGAAGGCCTCTACTTGCTTTGAAAAAATTGGTTGGACGCCCATTAAGGAGAGGAGAGATCTAGTGATTACTAATGCAAGATTTGATCCATTTGCTGAAGTTTTCAGAGAATCCATAAGATTTTAGGATTGAGAAGAGGAAACTATGTTTAACCCAATCAAAAGCGTTTTCCATGTCGAGCTTGACGACCATACCTGGAGTTTTGGTTTTCTTGCTTGAATGGATGGCTTCTTGAACCAGGACAATGTTGTCTATTATCTGCTTGTCTTTAAGAAAACCACTTTGATTTTATGAGATTAGATTTGTGAGCAAGGGGGTGAGACAATTCACAATGATTTTGGTGAATCTTTTGTAGGAGGAGTTGCAGAGCGAGATGGGGCAGAAGCGAGAGATGTTGGAGGGGTTGGATTCTTTGGGAATAAGAGCTAGGAAGGTGGAGTTGGTTTCTCCTCTGACTTTCTGTTTGTGTAAAGTATAGTTTATCATTTTCTTCAAGTCCCATTTGATGGTGCCCCAATAGGATCGATAGAATATGTTTGGAAATCCTCCAGGTTCCAGAGATTTATCTGGATCCAGACTCCAAATTGCTTTGACTATTTCTTCCTTGATGATATCTTGATTTAGTTTATTATTTTCTGCTTCTGAAACTAACTCAGGGATATTTGTCAGCATGCAGATATCCTCCATGTGTGTTTCTTCCTCCCTTGGTTGCTAGTATAGATTATTGTAATGGTGGTAGGCCTCTATTTTGACTTGATCGTAAGAATCGATTTGTTGCCCCCTGCTGGAGGTAATGGAAGTGACTGTGTTTTTTTTTCCTTCGAGATTGAGCTTGTTTGTGGAAGAAGGAGGTGTTTGAGTCTTCCTCTTTTATCCAAAGGCTCCTGGACTTCAGACGTCAGTGTTCTTCCTCTCTACATAATGTAGCTTGAAGATGCTACTGCGACTCTTTTTCCTGATTCATCAAAGCTTCTGTAACCGATTCAGATTCTATTTTCTGTTGGATTTGTCTGAGCTGCTCTATTTTTTATTGTTTTTCCTGTTGGGGGGGAGTGAATGATTTTTTCACCCAATCTTTGAGACAAAGATTAACGGATTTTAGCTTACTTTCCCATAAAAAATTAGGGGATCCAGAGAAAGAGGTGGTCCAAGCTTGTGTGACAAGAGTGGGGATGGCTGGGTTATCCATCTAGAGCTGATTGAAGCAAAAGGGAAGGGGACCAAATTTCTGAGGGGAGAGGAAGGAGACGGTAATGGGTTTAAGATCTAAGTATGTGAAGGGGAGAATTTTGGAGGAGATTTCGAGGGGGGAGAGAAGTAAGTTTGTACTAATGAGGAAGTAGTCTAGGTGGGCTGCAATATGTTGAAGGCCAATTCGTCTATTGTTCCAGGTGTAGTTTCATTTGGCGGGTTTGATATCTTGCATGTCCCAATCTGAAATGAGATTAGTAAGGTTTTATGAGAAGGGATCTCTAACTTTTCTTCCTCCTTTTTTTTCCCTGGGGTGGAGGTGGGTGTTGAAGTCTCCCCTGATTATACAAGAAGAGGGATCTATGGATTTTCATAGATTTGAGAGAGAGGTCCAGGTTACCATTTTGTCTTTATAAGTGTTTGGCATGTAGATATTGACCACATAAATAACACTGTTGTTATCCTTGTTTTTTAGGACTGCTAAAATCCAGTTTTGAGTTTCATAAATTACCTTAGAGCTCCATATCTGCTCGTTCCAGAGTGTTCCGATGCTGCCACAGGCTCCTTGAGAGATAACTACCACTCCACCAATGTTGTTGATTTTTTTTTTTTGTTGCTTCAAGAAGTGATGATGAGTCCATTTTGGTTTCTTGGAGGAGGATGACCGAGGGACTGACCATTTTTTTTAGATCTTTTAGTGCTTTGGCTTTAAGCTTACTACCGAAGCCCCTATAGTTCCAGGAGAGAAAAATCATTAAAGGGGGTTGGAGGGGGCTCGACTGCCATGGACCGAGTGTTCCGTTCCTCTAGTTCCTACTTTCCTTGTGGATGTATAGATTGTATGTTCTATAGTCTTCTATTTTCCTTGAGCCTTTTCTTTAGCTGCTGCTTCTTCTTTGACTTCCTTGTTCATTCAACGCCCCGATTTTCTTGGCTTCTCCAGTGGGATCTCTCCTTCTTATTTTTCTTGATTGTAATGCACATGCGGGTTTGGGGTTGAATTTTCCTTCTATGTGGGTATATTCGCTTCTTACATGGAGGGATCATCTGTGTCTGATTCATCAATGATGCCAATTAGGGGTGGGTCAAGGGGGGAGGAAGAATTTAGAATTGGAGAAGGGTTCTGCTTTGAGGAGGTTTCTCCTAATGATTCATAGGGGTTGCGGCTGAGGGGAGGATTGGGGATCGAAGAGGGATCCTTTTTGGGAAGGGATTTTGGGGTAGGGTTTTGATGAGAGGGTTCTGCCATGGGTTGAGGGCTTGAAGATCCTGGACGAGATCCATTATTTTTATCACTGGAGTTTTTTTTGCGGACCTGTTTCCATCCGTCTTCTTGTGGGGGTGTTTCGATTTCTGAGGACTGCTTGTTGCTAGGGAAGTTCTTTGAAAAGTGACCATATTCATGGCAAGATTTTCATTTGAACAAAAGTTGTTCGTAGTCTAATTTTTGGATGTGAATCCAGTCGTCTAGCTTTAAATTGATTGCTTATGGGAGCCCTTTTTCTAGATCTACTTCTATGCAGATCCTAGTGTAGGAGTAGAAGATGGATTTGGGATCTTCCCTGTAAATATATTTCCCTAGGGCATCTCCTATGATTTTCAGGACTTCATCACCCCAACAATGAAAAGGAAAGTGTGGAAGTCTTACCCATATTGACACAACTGAAGGAATGTCATTTTTTGGTTAGAAGTTAGGCATCCATTTTTTTAGATATAACCCTCTTGGGACAAAGAAATATGGGCCATTTCTAAAGATGATATCTCTAGTTGATTTAAGATCAAAATAAAAAATATAGAAGCCCTTCCTGCAGAAGAAATGATTCATACGTCCTTGAACCAGAGGGTGCCAGTTATGCTCAATCCAAATATCTATTTGCCGAGGTGAGGGCCAAAGGACCATGAACTGACCAACAAGTGCTTGAGAGGCAAAGGAAAGGGATTTTATTCTCCTAATGGTGCTGGGGATTGAGATTTCTGGGATCTGCTCCAACTTTTTGACAAACTGAGAGGTGTTGGGCCATGTCGAGGGAGGGAAAAGCATACCCACGAGGGCCTTGAAGGTGATGACTTCGTCTTGGAATTCCAGAGGGGGATCCAAATATGGATACTCAAAGGTAATGAGGGAGGGTCGAGAGGGTTGAAGGGATTCGGGAGGGCCGAGGGAGGCGACCGAGAGTGACTAGGGTTAAGGACCGAGGACCTATACGCTGTTACTAGATATTGTTGATATCCAACTAAAAAATGGTATTCAGATGTTGACTTTGGCATTTTTTTAAAGTATTTCCTAGTATTAGTGTGATGGAGTGCATGATTGATTTTTACTTGATGTTTACTTGAATTGTAATTAGTAGTTAGATGCCATCGGGATGTGAGTTCTTTCTTTTCTTTCTTTTAGTTAGGTAGATGAGTGTTCATTCTTGCAAGATAGAAATAATTGTGAGTTTTTTCTTTAAGAATAGAGTTTACTTGTAGAGGTAATTGTTATAGAAAGATTTGCCTCACACTATGCAATCTTGCATAGAAGGCCTTTTTCCATTTCCCTATGTAGACTTGTCATCCTTGTTTGTAAATCCCAGAGCTAAAATACACATTTTCCCACATGTACGCACCTTGCCTACTATACAACATGCGTATACGCAAGTTGCACCACTACAACCCGCGTACATCGAGATTTGTGCCCAAAAATGAAAATTGGTGTCGGGTTTCCATGTCATGACAAGAGATCTATGATCCTTGGCCTTCCATATACTGGAAACATTCCGAATCGGCCCTTCAGTTCCATTTGAAGGCTATAAATGGGCCAATTCTGATCTATGGAAAAGAGGACAAAGAATTCAACTTTGAGAGCAAAGTTACTGTGGAGAAATTATTTACTTCATATTGAGTCTGCATCCCTTGGTCCTTTAAGTCTGAACACAGTGTTCAACCCCCAAGATCTTCCCTTATTTGATTGAGAACTTCATTGCCTCTCTTCTATGAGCTTGCCTTTGGTGGAGGATTGAAGTGGTGGAGGCCCAACTGGAAGGAACTTAGTTTCTCGGTTCTGAACTGTGCCAACATGGAAGTCTATAACATTTTCACTTTTGCTGATCATATATTAATAGAAATACTCTTTTCCTATCCAATTGATTTCTTGCAAATATTTGAATTATTATTCCATGGGTGTATTTTTCATGTTTATTAATGGATTATGCTATTGAATGTGCTAACATCATTTATTATCACCATATGCTTTCTTTTCTTGGTTGTTGAGGACTAGTTGCAGGTATATTGCTTTGGGTCAAGTGCTCAACGATGGACTTCATCGAACATCTGGACGAGGTAGGACTTTTATCTTGTCTTGATAGCATATGTGTTTACATAGCATACTTGAGAATATAGTTGATTTCTGCAGTCATTTCCATCTATTGTGGTTTACCCTAGCCATAGAGAGTTTTTCCTCGTAACAAAATTGGTGACCATACTAGGGATTGAATCTTCTTTCTTAGGGTTTGGAGTGTTTTTCTCCTTATATTTCTCTCGTTCCTATTGCATTTCTTGTCGTATCTTTGCTTGACAACCTCTGTTCACTCAGAGTCTGAGTTTTTCAGCCTTCTCCCTTGCCTGGCTTTGTTTTTGAAACATATATGTGGTTTTTGGCTTGACAGTCGCTTATATACGTAGGCTGTCCCTCTGCAAGCTGTGTACATACACTCTGTTTCCTTGAACAGTCGTGTACATCAGCCTTATTTGCTTGTTTTCTAGGTTTGGTGGTTGTTGGGTGGGATTTGATGTTTTCTGAGTCTTCTTGGGTCTCCGTAGTGCCTGTTAAGTGCCCGTGAGATGAAAAGAAACCTGTCTGGGATTGAATTTTTGGGCGGAGTCTTTCTCATCATCTTTTCATTTTGATTTTCCTTGTACATGGGGCTGGATGTCTTGTTGCTTGGTATCCTACTTGAGTTATCTCTTTCTATACACAATAGAGATTTATATATCAAGTTGTTGTTCAGTCCATGCATTTTCTCTTTTCTTATATTGGAAATACAAAAATATTAGGAATTTTACATTGCTTGGCATTTTGATATTTTAAGTCTTTTTCATTAGCTTAGTGCATGTAATGAAAGATTGAATTTTTACTTCAGAATTGCATAGTTGAAATTGAAAATTGCATTGGTTTTAAGAAGCATATCATTCATTGAAAATTGAAGTTAGGAATTTGCATTATATTCATGTTTACTTTTCTTGCTGAGTCATAACAGCATGAGTTTCACTACCATACCTTTTTGAGTAAGCACAACCACTAAAATTAATGCTATAATTTAAAATTGACTAGTCAAGATTTTATTTTCTAGGGTGCACAAACTAGCTTAGGATTTAGTGCCTTGGAATATAATTTTGTGAGTAAACTTATCCAAGGAAATTAAATCGACATATATGTTTGACAAAGGGAGTGGAGAAATCCATTGTATAATTGGTAATATCAGGAGGCTCCACTCACACCAGAGTTAATCACAAGGTCGTGAGAGGTTGGTTGAAGGGATATCCCCCCGATACCTTCTTAGCGTCATAGATATTTCTGGGGTTCTATTCATATCTGGGGATCTTGTTAGTGCCCTTACCTCTGTGAGAGGTGGTGCTTTCAAGATTTCAGGCTTTGCTACCCTGCACATATGGTGGACCTGACTTATGACTGCTCACCTGTGCATCAGTTATACATTGGTTTCTTAGTTGCTTGACTTAGGTGCCAAATAGGTTACTTGCAGGGGTTATTCTGTAGGTACCCTGGGTCAGATAAGGGTCGGATAACACATAGCCTTTATAGAGGATTACCTCTCCTGGGGGATCTGACCGACTGGTTTTTAAGTCCACGAGATCCCTTATAACTGATTTTTTTACCTCCAATATTTAGCAAGGAGTCTTAGGCCCCTCTTGGGCGAGACATACCTTCTTTAGGGAGGGAGGTCACTTTCAACCACTTTACCCCGTTTGTGTGCATATTGTCCATTTGATTTTTGGTGTGCTCTTTGATTACTAGTTGGCCCGAGGATTTATTTTTGTATCTTGAGTCTTAAGTCATTATGGATTTAGACCAGCCTCCTTGCCGGTCCTGTCACTTGTTACAGTTACCACTGATTTCGAGTCTTTTCCTTCTAAAAGGAGTAGAGTTATTAGACATGGTACACCCACCTCCACTGTTCAAACTTGTGATTCTACAAGGATGAGTACTGAACCTAGTCTTCAGAACACTGGGAGCCCTTCAAATCCCACAACTACTATAGTTAATGGCACCCCTTCGACCCTTGCAACCACTATGGTTGAAGTGCCAAAGGAACCTATCATTACTATGGCTCGGCCTATAGTGAATGCTCAATCTCTTGCCTTGAACCCATTTGGGTCTCTTGGTCACTCACTAGGCTATAATTTTTAGTCCATCCCTATGGCCTCTAGTCCTTTTTCCTATGGTATGCCGAACTTTACTTCGCAGTTTTCAAACGCCATCCCAACTGTTGGCCCTAATTCTAGCATTGGACTCGGTGGCACTACACCCCTCTCTACTCCATTTTCATTTGGTGGTTCTCAAATCCCTCAAACGAATCCTAATATGGGAGGCATTCCTTCTTTTAATCCTGGGTCTAATACTCTTTCTTCTGGGTGGAGAAACCAACCTAGCGGACAAGCTTCTAGTGAAGTTTCGTCTTATACCCCTACCTCCTCAGTGACGATTCCGACCAACATGTTTGGCATGACGAATCCACCTCTATCCTCCGTATTTACACACGGAGGAGGTTGGTTTCACGCTTTGGGAAATCCCCAACCCAGATCCAATCCGGTTGGGGGAAATTTTTATAACCCCCATCAGAAAATTCCTACTGTAATGATGCCCAACCAACATTTTAGGAATCATCCTGGAGGAGGGTCTTATAATCCAGGAAAAGGCCATGGTGCTTACCATAACCCTGGAAGGGTTGCAGTTCCTCAAGCACAATATTTCCTGGGATCTTGGGGCCAGATGCAACAACCCCATCTCCCTTTTATGGCCACACTTAATCTTCCAGAATTTTCTAAGTTGATAAATGAGCCTGTGTCTCATGATCCTACATGGCCCCCTATCCCCACCAATATTCCTTTGGAACATTCATAAATTTGGAGGTAAGAATGGAGAGGATCCTGGTGATCATGTCACTACCTTTCACCTATGGTGCTCCTCGAATTCCATTAATGACAATTCTATTCAGTTGAGATTATTTCAACACACCCTCATTGGGGTTGTTATGAAATGGTATATCGAGCTACCTAGGGGGCCATATGGGACCTTTATTCAGATGGTTTTGGTCTTCCTTAATCACTTCCAATTTTCGGTTCACTACGATGCTGGCCTAGAACTTCTGCCGACTTTACACCAGGACACCACCACTCATATCTCAGATCATATCCAGGAGTGGCGTAGATGAAAGAGGTTGATTAAGACCTCCATAACCCCGACCTTTCTTTTAGAATGGTTCCTCAAGTCTTTCCAGCCTCCTATCTCGAAGGATGTTTCTACATCTGGGGTTACCATTGAGGAAGAAGCAATATTCAAAGCCCAACAATTAGATATTATATATGCTCAGTCTGGGATGTTATATCATATTCTTCCGGACGCACCACGGTCAACCTATGAACCTAGAAAAAATCTTGGACCTCATGCTGATGGCATTGTAGGTTACGCCAATGTGAAATCTGCAAACTCAGTGACAAGCGATTTGCAAGAGTTGTCTCTAAACTAGTCTACAAGAGGGTCGACTTCGTCTGTGTCTTCCAATCCCACTCAGTCAGCAGATGTACATTCTGTGCAATCATCGACCGACCCAAATGGTAACCAACAACCAAGCGGGAATAAGAAGAAAGGATGTAATAATCGTAAGGGTGGGAAAAATAATAATAAACCCAAGGACAATGGTAATAATGAGAAGACGAATAATAATGCTAGAGAGAGAAAGAGAGAAATATGTAAGGTGAAATTCCCCTGTAAGCTTTGTATAGATGATCACCTTACTCATTTATGACCCAAACTTGCGAAAGCTGTGAGCCTATTATCACTACCACCTGCTGTGCTGATGAATCCCTTCCCACATAACCAACACATGACCTCAATCTCCTCAAACCCTGGAAATGAGTCTAGTGGGATTCAAAACCCTCTGTTGCAAGACGAAGACTGGTTTTTATCAATATGGTCGATGTGAAAGTTCATGTATCCACTCGATCTCGAGATTATAGTTCCTCACAGGCTATACCTAGTCTAGAATCTCCTCCTCCTCCTCCAGAGACGACTTTACAGATTGAAAAACCAGAGCCACCACCTCGTATTCCAAAAGGAGTACTAAAGCGATCTACCCATAATCCAAATGCTATAGCCGCTTAGAACTACTCTATTCTTGAGGACCTGATTCAAAACCCTTGTGCGATGTCAACTTTGGAGGTACTCCAGACATGTACTTCATAGAGGAATGCCTTACTATCTACGTTAGGAGCTCTAGAACCCAGTGGCTCAAAATTTATCAAGTTTGATGTCACAGATGTGAAGCCTCTCTTGCATTACCATGTGGAATTCCAAATTCATGCGGGGTACTCAAAGTATACCATCAACCGTGTGGTTGTTGATGAAGGCGCTGCTACATGTGTGATTTCCCTAGTCTGTTGGAAATCTCTTGGTTCTCCGAGTCTTTCTAAATCATCGAACATGTTAATTTATTTTGACGGTCATTCCTTCCACCCTCACAATATTCTTCCTGCCTTTCTGGTCCAGTTGGGTGGGAAGAGGGTAGAGGTGGAAGTTAAGGTAGTTGATGTGCCTCTTGATTATAACTTGTTACTAGGACACAATTGGACCTATGATATGGTCGCCTTCGTATCGTTCGTCTTCCATACTCTTTATTTTCCTCATGATGGGAAGATTGTGGTGATTGACCAGTTATCCTTTGCGTATGCTAGTCCTAATGCATCTGTTGGACCATCGATCCCCATGATCGACAATTCTCAACCAACAACTAAGAATATCTATGTTAGAATGTATTCTTCCCTTATGGGCACTTTCAACTTCATGGCACTGATTCACCATGTTTATGCCATGTCCAGTAGGCCCGTTCCAATAGAGAGGTCCATTCCTTTCTGCACTTCCTATTTTAGTGATCCATGGACACTACCTTCCTCGACTTCATCTTGTGAAGGTCATTCGCATGCTAGAATGGCCATGCCACTATCGACAACATAGCCTTGTGAAGGAAATTACCTTACTCAGTTGTGTCCTGTTACTGTTGGGATACCTGAAGCATGGGGCTCACCTAAGGGCCCTTAGGATTCTGAGGCCTTTGTGGTTTCCCGACATCCTGTTTCTCCTTTGATTGACATAGAAGCCCTACCAGTACAATCCTCTCATGAACATACTTCCATTGTTGAGGGTGATGTGTCCCCTATCCACGTTATCACACATCCTATTCAACCAATGGTTGCAGAAGTGGTCGTACAAGTGAAATCTTTGGTCAATCCATCTCCCCTTTTGGAGGGTGATGCATCCTTCAATAATGTTGTCAGTATCCCTGATAACACTCCTTATGAACACGAGAGAGTTTTTCTCTCCCCGGGTACTCTCCCTCCAAGTCCTAAGGAAGTTCACTTCGATTGGGATGGCCTTTTGGGGTATCCAATGCCTCCTCCTATGTATTTTTCGGTAAGAGACATTATCTGATTTATCACAGAGATGATAACCTCCGATGGCGCTTTATCCTCTTCAACTTGGGGAGATTTGGGTTTTCCCAAGCTTATGTCGACTATTCGTAAGATACTGACATTCCACAAAAGTCCAGCACGGGAGCCTTGGCCTCCCTCGTGACTTGCCACCTAGGCTCTCCCAAATGAGTTTGATTTAATCTCTTTTCTGACTTATCTAAAAAGTGAAAATATTTCTGAGTGATTTGTTCCTTTAACACTCGTTAAATTGGAATTGAAAGGTCGTGAATCTTAGTTAAGCTCTTTTCCAACTCGTCTTCAAAAAGTGAAAATATTTCCGAGTGAAATTGTCTCTTTCACACTCGTAAATTGTATTTGAAAGGACGTCTATTTGGCACAAGTTTATCCCCTTTTCACACCAAGTAGACCAAATGTCATGAAAAAGGACATTTTTTGGCATTAAGTTGTGATTGCATCTCATGCCCTTGCTTGCAGTATTGAGCTTCTAGCCGGTTCTCGCTTTGTGTTATAAACCATTTTCCTCAGCAGTTTTTCATCCTCAACCAAGTAGAGCCTCATTTATATCCTTCGCAATTTGACACCCTATACCTAGGAGGGAACATTCCCCCGAGTGTCCATATCCCACATGCATCTGCTTGCATTAAGCATAGGTATGTTCCACTACTGGAACTAGTTTTGCTTACTTCTGACACTCGTTTCCTCCTCTATATAATAACATTCATTTGTCTATGAAAAAACAAAAAAATACGGGTGGGAAGGGAGTATTATCTTATATTGGAAACATTCGTGTCACCTTTGAACATAGCACAAAGTTATTGAGTCCATTTGTCATCATAATTTTGGGTTTAGCATGGCCTTAAGAAGCCGGGCTTGTTACAAAGTCTTCTCTACTGACTGGTTACTCTTCCATACCCTATGGAGAATTTCATCGATGCCTCCTTCATATCATGGTTTCATCATTGAGTCCATGCTACTAGAGTCTTCCATATGTCTCATGATCTAGTTCAAAGGAGGTATATCAACCTGTGTCGGCCATTCCTTAGAAATCTTGAATTTGCATGTTGGCCATACCCCCAGTTTGTCTCAAAATCACATGATACTATAGTCCTATCATTCACCCTGGTCCTACTTTCATCATTGGTAGGTATCCTTTAACCCAACAGTCGACATTTCATCATTGGTCGTTGGCTAGGTGGTTTCCCTTGTGTTCGATGACAAGACACATATTCACATATTGGGATTTGCACAGTGTCTTGGATGCCATTAGCCTTATTGGTGGTTTCCTCACCTTTGTTAGCAGTTTTCCTCATTGGCTGCTATTCAGAGGGTATTTTTCGAGTACCACTTTCACTTGGCACATGTGAAAGACACATAGGGTTGTTGATTCGTGAACATGTTATTTGTTCGATTTCCTCCAAATCATGAAGCTCCTGCTTTGTACCTCGTGCTGAATGATGAGAGATTCCTTAATGATATCCTTTCAATAGGTCTCCTTCCATCAAATTCAACTCATCTATTTTGGAAACGAGATCTAGAGTCTTATGAGTACCTTGAGGCTTGCAGTCATTAGTGGCTGGTTCTCTCGCTATCGACAGTTGGGAATACATTAATGTCTCTTGATTGATGGATTCTTGAGGTGTTCAACACAGAATCCTTTATTCACACTTGTAAGAATGTACTTGGTTCCTTGATACCTACTTTCATTATCGATAGGTTGTCTCGCATTTGTTAATGGTATACCTCAATGACCGACAATGAAACAATGTCTCATTATGTTCGACCTCAACTCCTTTATTCACATGATGTAGACTTGCACCCTTAGTGGATTGTGTAGAAGACTTTAAGACATCAATATGTGGCTGCAACGTTCCTAAGTTGTTGCTTCCTTTTCATTGGACCAGTACCTATATGACTTCAGTAATCACAGGAGATCATATTGTACTCCTTTGTATATAGATATATTCAGATTGATTTTGAGTCTGGTTCTACTGGGCCTTGTTCATGACTATGACAACCTTTGACATGTAACCGCATTTGTATTTTTCTATTCATTGCCATAGACAATTGTTTGGTATATTTTCACATGGATCTCCAGTGTAATTCTATTGGAATCCATGTATGCAAAGTCAGTGCAGAATGTAACGAGAAACTAGTTCTTCCAGCTGGTTCCCCATCACTCCACTTCTACGTTGTTTATAATGTATTTCGGCCATCGCAGATACTCCTCTGACCTCACACATTAGGGGAAATCTGTTATAGAAAGATTTTCCTCACACTATGAAATCTTTCACATAAGGCCTTTTTCCATTTCCCTATGCAGACTTGTCATCCTTGTTTGTAAATCCCAGAGCTAAAATACATATTTTTCCACATGTACACACCTTGCCTACTATACAACATGCGTATACACAAGCTGCACCACTACAACCCACGTACATTGTGATTTGTGCCCAAAAATGAAAATTTGTGTCGGGTTTCCATGTTACGATAGGAGATCTATGATCCTTGGCCTTCCATATAATGGAAACGTTCTGAGTCGACCCTTCAGTTCCATTTGAAGGCTATAAATGGTCCAATTTCGAGCTATGGAAAAGAGGAGAAAGAATTCAACTTTGAGAGAAAAGTTACTCTGGAGATATTATTTACTTCATATTGAGTCTACATCCCTTGGTCCTTTAAGTCTGAACACAGTGTTCAACCCCCAAAATCTTCCCTTATTTGATTGAGAACTTCATTGTCTCTCTTTTATGAGCTTGCCTTCGGTGGAGGATTGAAGTGGTGGAGGCCCAACTGGAAGGAACTTAGTTTCTCGGTTCTGAACCGTGCTGACATGGAAGTCTGTAACATTTTCACTTCTGCTGATCATATATTAATAGAAATACTCTTTTCCCGTCCAATCGATATCTTTCAAATATTAGAATTATTATTCCATGGGAGTATTTGTCATTTTTATTAATGGATTATGCTATTGAATGTGCTCACATCATTTATTACCACCATATGATTTCTTTTCTTGGTTGTTGAGGACTATTTGTAGGTATATTTCTTTTGGTCAAGTGCTCAATGATGGACTTATTCGAACATTTGTATGAGGTAGGCCTTTTATCTTGTCTTGCTAGCATATTTGTTTACACAACATACTTGAGAATATATTTTATTTCTGCAGTCATTTCCGTCTGTTGTGGTTTACCCTAGCCATAGAGAGATTTTCCTCGTAACAATAATTTTGATAGATTATTTGCTTATTTGCTTACTTGTAATTTTCTTATTTAGAGGTAGATTAAATAGATAGATTAAACAATTTAGAGATATATTACTTGTCCTTTTCTTATTCAAAGGTAGATTAAATAGATAGATGAAATAGTTTAAAGATAAATTGCTTGTTATTTGCTTATTCAAAGATAGATCAAATAGTCCATCGTCTTAGATTTCTCAAAGCTCATTAGTTAAAGGTTTCTTTTCATATTTAGCATAGAATATGTTGTTTAAATAGATTTTAAAAGTCATATTTTTAAAGTAGAATTGTAAATTGAAAGAGTGTTGATCCCTAGGGTAAACTATCTCCTTAGCTAGACAATCTTTTCGTTAGATTTTCTTCCATTCATACCTGTAGATTACTTTGTAAATTTAAAGTAAAACTCTTCATTATTTGAGTTTGTTGCCATTAGATTATATTAGGCTATACTAGGATAGATTAGAGCTCTAGATCCACACATACAATGCTAGCACCTCGAAGCTTATGAGCCCCGATTTGACAATTTAATGTCGAATTAGATGGTATATATTTTACTCAATATACATGGAGCAATAATACTTGGAGAAACTAAATGAAAGTACATAAGAAGCCAAGGTAAACACCGCTGCTATATTTTTTGACAGGGATTGTGAAAATTTGGTGGAGAAACCAAGGTGAAGAGTTGGCAGTTGGGAGGACCACTGAAAAGATCGAAAACTGGGTAGAGATGAAGGTAGCCTTGAAGGTATAGTTTGGTATGGGAAACCAATCTTGGGTCGCTAGGAACTAGTTGTTGTCTCTCAGGAACACTCACAAGATCCATAACTATATCAAGGAGTTCACTAGATTGATGTTGGAGATCAAAGACATGTTGGATGAAGACAAAATTTTCCACTTCATGAATGGTTTGTATACTTAGGTGTAGAGTGAACTGTGACACCAAAATGTGCGGACCCTTGCGACAACAATCATTTTGACAGAGAAGATTTTAGACTTCAAGGGTGAAGCCAAAGAAGGTCCAAACAACAGTGATGGAAAACGTGAGAAGCAAATCAAGAAGATGAAGGAATAGGGAAAGATGAAGGAATCTAAAGGAAATAAATATAAGGTGAAGAAAAAAGATTTGCAAAAGGAGAAAAATCCGGTTTCTTGTTGGATTTGTGCAAAGGAGAATTATTCCAAGAATTATCCGTTGAAGAAAAAACTAAATGCTTTGGATAAAGTGGACAACCTATTCATGAGTGTGCTGCAGGTTTTGAGTGTTGTTGCAGAGGCAGAACCAACATTTTCTCAAGAATCCAACATGATGAGAATTAGCTATGTTCAGGTAGAGATCAATGGGAAAATGACTTTGGCTATGGTGGACAATGGTGCTATCACAACTTCATGTGATAAGATGTTGCAGAAAGTCTCGGATTACAGTTTGAGCATGCACAAACTTCTTTCAAGGAGGTTAACTTGGGTGAACATGATATTGTTGACACAACTAAGAATGTTCATATGAAGCTTGGGGAATGGACCAGAAGGATGAGTTTAACTATTTTTTCATTAGACAATTATGAATTAGTTTTGGGTCAAGAGTTCATGCGGATGGAGAAGGAAGTCCCCATTCCACATGCTGATTGTTTGGCTATTATGTCGGGACCAAATCCATGTCTAGTGCCTACAATGAAGGATAATAAGGGGATGAAGATGTATTCCTTGAATTTGGTGGACATCCAACACCCTTTCTTGGACATCGGTGGACGAGGTGAAGAGATGGTCGAAACGAAGAACTCAGATGATCCAAAAGTGTTGAAAGACTTAGAATAGTGCGTCAACAAGATCAAAGATATATTGGTTGATGTCATTCATGGCATGGATACATTAGCTTACTTTTATGAATAAAGTTTGTTGAAAGAGCCAATGGTGACATAGGAAACCCTTGCGTATGAGACATATTTTTATTTGTGTATCACACAAATTAATAAAAAGATGGTATGATACAGTGTGTATCACACAAATGAGCCATATAAACCCTTACATATGAGAAAATATATTACTCCAATATCCTATCCTTCCCATCATCTCCTATCCTTTGTCGATTCTCCTCTCCTTCCCTTGACTTCCAAATTATCTCCCAAATCCTCTTCTTCTCCTTTTGGCATGGTATACTTGAGTGATGGAATGAAAAAAAAAAGCATCTTTTATCCCTTTCACCGTATACTTGAGTGATGGAATGAAAAAAAAAGCATCTTTTATCCCTTTCACCCCCTTTTTTT
>WSFP011479743.1:0-16374 GCA_009831015.1 Picea engelmannii
TAAAAATATTCAAATTTCTAAGGATTTAATATAGTTTTTATAAAATTTTGGCGATTTTTAAGGTAAAATAATTTTATCCTATAGAATTTGGGCGAATCATTTTTAAAATAGAGAATCTCGTTTTTGGAAAAACCATGGAAAATTATCCCGTGAGCGAAATTTATCCCCTAAAATCATGCATGGCCCCGATTTGTTTTTGGCGTTTTTTGCTATTTTTAGCGGTTTTCTAAATTAAACTAGGATTAAGGGATTAGGGTTTTGGTAGCTACATAATACCTAAAATATTGTATATATTGTATGGTGAATGGTGAAATTAATACAATGAAGAGTCGAAAGGTGCAACACCAAGGAAGGCTGGTTTTCTCCCGGTTAAGGGTTTCCAGCATAAATCTCTGTGTACTATGTGTATGAGCCATTGATTGATTTTTGTTTTGCTTAAGAATCTGTATGCATTGCTTTACTTCACAGGTTTAAAATTTACATATTTTACTTACTAGAATTCTTTAAGGTTCAGGAGGTGGACACAAATTTGATATCTTGTGTCAACATTCTTTGTACCTTCAAGGATAATTTGTTGTTGGCACAAAAGAAAATGAATTAATAGGACTATCAACAATGCTTTGAAGAAGGGGGTCAAGGGTTCCTACATCTCAAACCTTGTAAGAAGACATCACTTAAGAAGAAGAGCCACTAAAAGTTAGCACCTAAGTTATATGGACCCTATACTATACTCAAATGTATAAGATTGGTAGTATATGAGTTGGCTTTACCCAATGACTCTAAGATCAACCTAGTTTTTCATTTTCCATGTTGAAAAAAAGTGGTTGGGTCCAATTGTAGAGTTGAAACTAGCCTTCCTGGATTGGGCAACGAGGATTCCATTTGGTTGTAGTTTGAATCCATTTTGGATAAATGCAAGTATCATATTTTCCAGTGTACTATCCAAAACATTTTGATCCAGTGGAATGATCCAAAAAGGATCCAAAGAAGAATAAGGATAACTCGGAATTCCCAGAAGCAATTCAGGAAGCCCAGAATGGCCTCAGTAGACAGAGAAAGGGAAAAAATTCAAAGTATTCAAAGCTAAATGAAATTGACATCATCGCGATGAGCGCGTCACAAGATTTCCAATGACGTAAACGGCTCGTCAAACAGAGTTACGGATCAAAAGATATTTGTGGTCAAATTTTTGGTCAACCTAGCCCAGTCAGTAGGGATGAGTCAGCATCTGTACTACTGACGTCATCATTAGTAAATATTTCATCATCATCCATAAAATGTACGTGTAACATGCAGAGGGAGGAACGTGTCATGATGAGGTCAACATGGTGATGTGGCAGCACCAAAGGCTACCATGTGTCACTCATTTTTGGACTTTTCTGGTCAAATCTATGGACCAATGAGAAGGTGTCATGTGGCAGTATGTACAGCCACGTGGAAGACTGTACATCCACTCGGAAGGTGGCATGGCAGGTTGATTTGGCAGAGATGACGTGGTTGTTCTTGCAATAAGGTGACTTGGGCCAATGAAAGGTCGCCACATGGCCCAGTCATGGGATGCCACGTGGCAACGCAAAAATGTCCAAGGACACCCAACAACCGAAATTTAAAAGGGGTAATGGGTAAGGATCCACCACATCCAAACCACACTCCAAAGTTAGAAACAATCCCAACGAATAACTTATATACATATGCCTTGTATTAAAAATGGAGGTTTGTGGGCTTGACCCCAGAACCTCCTCTAACCAAAGCGCCTTAAATATATCTGCCAACCAACTAGCCAAACATATTTGTTGGTATATATTCCCACCAATATCACTTAAGGGATGAGTTTTCCAGAGTTTAGGGGTCAGACCAGAGGGTGCGCGACCGTACGGACGACATGGAAATCGAGAAATTCCGAATGAATTTAATTTCAGTTGCAGGCACGAAAACTGAGATGAATTTTCTTAAGCGCCTGAAAGTGATAGAATCATATCGAGGCGTGGAGATAGTCCTTTTTGGGTAATTCAATGCCACAAATTTAGTGGTGTTATTTGTTTTATGATATGAGAAAAGCTTCTACATATTAACTCCAGAATTAGGTATAGTTATGTATTTTGCCAAATTCTTTTGCTGAGTTAATAAAAAGGCCTAACCATTTGAGAGAAGGACCCGAAGACATAGTCCACCAGGGACGAACTCCATTATCAAGTTTTTATGTTCAGATCCTATGCATATGTCTCTTCATTATTGAGTTATTCCTTCTTTATGGTGCACTTCAATTTATGCTCATTTAATACACTTCTTTAATAAGTCACATCGATGAAATGATCATGGATCGTGTTGGTATCAGAGAAGTCATCTTTGACTTGAATTGTTGAGTGTGAATGCTTACTAGGGCCAAGCATAAGAAACGTGAAGGAACTGTTAAGACTTTCAATCCTGAAGTTTGTCATGCATCCCGAAGGAAGAAAATGGCCGAAGAGGAAAAGCATGATGAATAGGAGAAAAACTTACATATGGTCTTTTATCACATGTGATAAATGGTCGAGCGAATGTATGGAGACTACGAGAAGAGGATGAAGAAGAAAGGGAAGAAAAAGGAAGCACAAGCAGATGATAATGCTTCAGTGAATGAAGGGGCTGGAGGAGACCCTCCTGAGCCTCCATATTCACCATCAAGTTCTAGTTCTTCTTCCTCTGAGCATTCTCATCATTTTCATGATTCTAGCCATAAAACTTCTTTTAAGAAACCATTATTAAAGCTTTATGTAAAATTTTCTTTACCTATTTTTAATGGAGATGTTAATTATGAAAATATAGATAATTGGATCCGAAAGGTAGAATTATATTGTCGTGTTCACCAGATTGATGAAGAGGAAGTTAAAGTTCAATTGGCCTCTCTTCAGTTCGAAGGCACTGCTCTCGTATGGTGTGAGAGAAAACTTCAGGACAAAAGAAAGTGTGGAAATCTTCTTTCCTCGTGGTCGGAATTTAAATAAGCGATAAGGAAGCAATTTTATCCATTGGGTTATTTACATAAAGAAATGATGGAATGGAAAACTTTAAGACAAAGTAAAGGTCAAACTGTACAAATTTTCACGAAAGAATTTAGGAAGAAAGCTCTTGCATTAAACATTCCTTTGGATACTTACGAAACTTTAATGAAGTATATTGGTGCACTTCACATTTATATTCATAATACTTTACTATTGTTTAATCCCACCAGTCTTGACGAAGTTTGTGTGCAAGCCACTCACCTTGAGAACAGGGGAAAGTATGTTCAAGAAGATCCCACAAAGAAACCTTCCAATCTCCCACATAAGCAGTTTAAGAAGTTTAAAATGAAGGACAAAAAGGCTGCCAATGTAAAGAGGGAAGAAGGAAAACAATCTTGCACTCATTGCAAGAAGAATGGTCATAATGATGAACATTGTTGGAAACTACATCCAGAGAAGAGACCGAAACAGTTTGGTGGAAAGGGGAAGACAAAGACCGTTGCTACAATGCAACAAGATCTTGTTTCCGATTCAGGAGATGAAGGAAATATCATAGCGGTTGGAGTACAAGGTAAATATTCCCTTCATGCTAGTTCAAATTCCAATAATGAATATCATGATGATCAAAGAAAGAGGAATGAATTATTTCATATAATAGTTGTATCTAAGCACAATAAGATAGATACATTATTTAATCTGGGTTCCCAAGTAAACTTAATATCTGAAGCACTTGTCAAAAATATGGGTCTTGAAACTAAACCACATCCAAAGCCTTATCATGTTAGTTGGGTATGTGATAAAGAAAAACTTAATGTTACCAAGCAATATAGGGTCAGATTTGCTATTGCTTCAAATTTGATTGATGAAGTGGATTTGGATGTTGTATCACTTGATATATGTGGCATAGTGCTAGGGATTCCTTATGTTTATTATAGGAAAGAAGTCTTCTTTCGTCATGAGAAAAAATATCACCTTACTAAAGGGGGAGTGGAATATATTTTTAGAGCCCACAACATGAGGGTAAACACCACACTTGTTAGTGCAGGACAAATGAAGAGACTCATAAACACTAATAAGAGATATGTACTCATGGTCGTAAGGGAAAAGGATGTCGGAACATTTGATGCCTTCCAAGGATGTGATCCTCTCATAAGAAAGAATTAATTGATATTGTTTCTAAGTATGATGATATTTTCCAGGAACCATATGGATTACCTCATAAGAGGGAAATCCAACATGAAATACATCTTCAACAAGATTCTCCTCTTTCTAATGTGGGCATGTACAGGATGTCATTTGTAGAGATGACAAAGATCAAAAAGCAGGTACAAGGCTTATTGGATCAAGGATTCATCAGGACCAACTCATCTCTTTGTGGTTCTCCGATCAAGATGGTGGCAAAGAAGGATGGAACATGGCGAATGTGTGTCGATTACCGAGCCTTAAATAAAATCACGTTGAAAAATCAATACCCTCTTCCTTGTATAGATGATTAATTGATCAATTAAATAATTTTTTTTTATTTCACTAAGTTGGATTTGCACAGTGGCTACCATCAGATCGGGGTTGAAGAACATGATGCATGGAACACTTCCTTTAAAACCATACATGGATTGGTTGAGTGGTTATTTATGTCATTTGGGCTTTGGAATGCTCTGACAACCTTCATGCGTGTGATGAATGATGTATTCAGGCCATTCCTAGATGATTTTGTGATTGTGTATTTAGACGACATTCTTATATTTAATGGGACTTGGGATGAACATGTAAGGCATGTAAAACAAGTATTGGATACTTTGCAAGGGGAAACCTTGTATGAAAAATTGTCCAAATGTGAATTTGGTAAGACTTCACTTGTCTACTTAGGTCATATTGTAGGAGGAGGACAATTGATAATTGATCCTTCCAAGATTGATGTAATTGTAAATTGGCCTGAGCCCAAAAGTGTAATAGAAGTACAGAGCTTCTTAGGTGCAGTCCAGTACTGGAGGAGATTCATTTCAAACTTCTCTTTTATTTCATCTCCTTTGCATGCCTTAACTAGTGTGAAGAACATTTTTCAGTGGGGAGGAAAGAAACAAAAAAATTTCGACACTTTGAAGAAAAATATCAGTACCGCACCAGTAGTCGCACTATCGAATCTTCAACAACCTTTCGAGATCAAGATAGATGCTAGCGGATATTCCATGGATGCAATATTGATGCAATATCATAAGCCTATCTGTTACCACTCTGAAAATTTTAACCAAGTTGTTGTTAACTATCCTACATATGATAAAAGTTGTATGCATTAGTTCGAAGCGTAAAGAAATGGAAGAACTACTTGTTAGGTAAGGAAACAATCATACATACATATCATCAACCCTTACAATATATCTAAGCACAAACCAAGATGCAAAAATCTCGACATTACAAGTGGATGGGTTTTCTTCAACAATTTCATTTGGTAATCAAATACAAAAAGGGCACGAGTAACAAGCTAGCTGATATGATTTCTAGACCTCCTATTGCTTCTTCTATTATTTTGAAGAATGCTTCTTTATCTCATGATAGATATGTGGAAAAATATGTCGTTGATGAAGATTTTAAAGAAGTATTTGAGAAGCTAACCGATGGTGTATAGGTAGAGAACTATTGTCTACAGGGAAAACTACTCTACCATCTTGGAAATATATGTATTCCTACAAGTGAACGAGTCCAAGTAATATGAGAAGCTCACACTTCTCTTGTGTCTGGGCATTTTGGGGTAGGAAAAACTATGGCTCATCTGAATATATTTTGTTACTGGCCTCGGATGAAATAAATTGTAACTAAATATGTAAAGGGGTGTGTGATGTGTTCTACTTGTAAGCCCACTAATAGAAAATTGGGTCTATACTCACCACTTCTTGTTCCATCCCATCCATGGGAAAGTATCTCCATGGATTTTGTAGGGGGTTTACCGATGTCGAAAAGGGGTCATGACTATTTGTACGTTGTAGTGGATAGGATCAGTAAGATGTGTATCTTCATGCCATGTAAAAATCAAATCATTGTTGAGAATACTGCTAATTTATTCTTTCAGTATGTTTGGGTTCACTTTGGGTTACCCACATCCATTATCTTGGAACGAGATACTCAATTCCTTGGGGAGTTTTGGACAAGCTTGTGGAGAATGATGGAAACCAAGTTGAAGAGGTGCACTACTTCCCATCCACAAATCGACAGATAGACAAAGGTTGTTAACCTAACAATGGTACTTTTTCTTTGAGGCTACTGCAGCAAGAATCCCAAGTTATGGGATGAACAGATACCCTATGTACAACATGCTTACAATCAAGCCTTACATTCCTCCACTCAGTGTTCGCCTTTCAAGACATGTTTTGGGTATTTTCCTAAGGTCCCTTTGGACTTGATGTATGGGAGAGATGTTGATTCAAATGAAGAGAGAAATGAAGACAGGGCCCACAAGTTCATTTAGAGGATCCAACAAGTACACCAAGAAGTTAGGGAACAGTTAGAGAAAATCCAAGAATAGTATAAAGCTCGAAATGACAAGCACAAGGTTGATCATCAGTTCCAGGTTGGAGACCGGGTATGGCTTCACATCAACAAGGAGGGATTGAAGGTTGAAGGCAAGAAACTCAAGCCTATCTAATATGGACCCTTCACAATTTTGGAGAAAAGCGGTACCAATGTTTTTCGTCTAGATATTCCACCTTATATGCATATTTACTCAGTTGTAAATGTAGAAAACTTGAAACTCTTTTAGCCTTCCATGATCATGGATTAGGGTGAGGAAGTTTCAATACTGTCAGTTGATGATTTTTCTCCTGAGTACTTGGAAACGTTGAAGGAATATATCATCTTGTACAGAAGGATGAGGACTTCAAGCAGGGGTAATGTTGATTATCTTTGAGTGGGATTAAAGGGCACACATCCAAGCAAGGAAAATTGGATCGAGAAGGAAAATGTGAGGGAACTCTTCCCTCACTTATATGTTAATTAATGAAAGACTTTGGTGGTCTAAAACTCTCTCAGTGGGAAGGCGTGATCCAAAAAGGATCCAGAGAAGACTAAGGATAACTAAGAATTCGCAGAAGCAATTCATGAAGCTTAGAATGGCCTCAACAAACAAAGAAAGGGAAAAAATTAAAAGTCTTCAAAGCTCAATTAAATTGTCATCATCGTGAAGAGAGTGACGCAAGATTTCCAACAGTGTAAACGTCTCATCAAATAGAGTTATGCATCAAAAGATATTCATAGTCAAAGTTTTGGTCAACCTAGCCCAATCAACATGGATGAGTCAGCATTCGTATTGCTGACGTTAGCATCAGTATAGATGACATCATCATTCCTATAGTGTATGTGGAACAGATGAAGACATGTGTCATGATGACATCAACATGACATCATCATGGTGACGTGGCAGCACCCGAGGTTGCCACATGTCACTCATTTTTGGACATTTCTGGTCAAATTTGTGGACCAATGGAAAGGTTCCATGTGGAAATCCATACAACCACGTGGAAGACCGTACAGTCACCCGACAAGTGACATAGTAGGATGACGTGGCAGGCTGACATGGTAGAGGTGACATGGTTTTCTGTGCAATAAGGCGAAGTGGGCCAATGAAAGGCCACCACGTGGCCCATTCATGGGATTCCACGTGGTAGCAGGAAAATTCCCAAGGATGCCCAACAACAAAAATTTAAAAGGGGTAGGGGGTTGGTTGGCACCAACGCCCAGTTCACTAAATCAGCCGTCAGATCTGGTGGATCCGCTACAGCCAAACCAAAATCCAAAGTTAGTAGAAATCCCAACGGATATTGTATATATATATATATATATATGCCTTGTATTAAAAATGGAGGTTTGCGGGCTTGACCCCAGAACCTCCTCTAACCAAAGCCCCTTAAATATATCTGCCAACCAACTAGCCAAAGCGTTGTGTTGGTATATCCACCCACCAATATTACTTAAGAGCTAAGTTTGCCAGAGTTTGGGGGTTAGAACAGAGGGCATGTGATCATACAGATGGCATGGAAATTGAGAAATTCCCCATGAATTTAATTGCAGGTGTAGGCACAAAAACCGAGATGAATTTTCTCAAGGTCCTGAAAGTGCCAAACTTAGATTGATGCTTGGAGATAGTCGTTTTTGGGTAATTCGATGCCACGAATTCAGTGATGTTGTTTGTTTTCTGATCTGAGCAAAGCTTCTGCAACTTAACTCCACAATGAGGTATGCTTATGTATTTTTCCAAATTCTTTTGCTGAGTTAGTAAAAAGGCCTACCCATTTGAGAGTAGGGCCCGGAGACATAGTCCATCAGGGACAAACTTTGTTATCAAGTTTTTATGTTCAGATCTTATGCATATGTCTCTTCATTATTGAGTTATTCCTTATTTATGGTTCACTTCAATTTATTCTCATTTAATACAATTCTTTAATAAGTCACATCGATGAAAAGATCCTGGATCATGGAAGGATACACAACTTGAAGATGCTACATGGGAATCAATATAGATTCTCCACCAATTTATTCATCTCTATCCTTGAGAACAATCTTTCTTTGTAAGGTGGAGGGCATGTTAGGCTCACACCTTGGATTCCTAGTTAGAAAAATAGATTGTTATTGAATGTATTGGAAGCATCTTTATTAAATAAGGCCCATCGGGTCATAGAGTGTGAAATCAACAAATGTAAGTTGGACACATTAAAGAAGGTCCACTTGGTAGTGGTTGAGGCTTCATTAATAGAGATCAATTAGAAACTATATATAGAAGTTATGTGATCCATTGCAAAGAGAATATTATTTGGATCTCTACTTGGTTGGAGGTTTCTCCTTGAAGAAAGAAGTGAAGTTTGATCTCAATTTGGCGATATTTTTGTAAAAATATTCAAATTTCTAAGAATTAGATATATTTTCTATAAAATTTGAGTTATTTTTAAAGTAAAATAATTTTATTCTATAGAATTTGAGGGAATTACTTTTAAAATAAATGGAAATTGGTGAATCTCTTTTTTTGGAAAAACATGGAAAATTAGACCATGAACAATATATAGCCCCTACAATTTTCCTTACTTTAATTATGTTAATTTACTTTCCACATATTTTGTTTTAGTTATCAACAAATACCACATATTCCAATGTTGTTGATGCAATATTTGAATTCCTCATGTAACTTCGTTAATCATCCTACTTTTCCAATCAATAGAATTTGAGTATCTTAGAGATTCACGTTCACCCTAGGATCTACACTAAGTAGGAACACAACTAGCTTCCAATATTTGAAGATTGGAAACGCAACTACCTAAAATAAAACTTTTTGAATCCTGATTGTGAAACACCTACGGAATATCCAAAATATCCTCTAGAAATGTCTGTGAAATTTAACATCTTCTGGCACAAATTTCCATATTTTTTTGGTATAGTTCCAATCATCTTTCTCGTAAAAACTTAGTCTAAACGTTCTATCTTGTGGCCTTTTTTGGCATATTTTCCAACCAATTTTACTTGAAATGAGTCCAAAAATTATTGAAATTGCATATTTGAATTGTTGAGACTATACAATTTGAATACACCAAAGGTTGTTTAGAGAGTTGAATTCATTTAAACTTTAAAATGTGATATTTCACCAAAAAATTGTATACCCAAATTTCGGTGATGGTTGTTGGAAACGACCAAAAGACAGAAGGTTTGAACTACACCATGAAATTTAATTGGAAAATAGGTGGATTGAATGTTTTTTATACCATGCTTGGGTAAGCCCATTTGGTTTAATTCCTCAACCTCGACAATCATGGTAAAGGCATTGGTGTGAGGCATCCCATCGGTTCATAAGAAAATGTGCAGATTCCATGCAGGCTTGCCACACCATTGGTATGGTAGGTAAGGTTGGAATTTTGATTCCTTTTTACTTGTAAAACATTTTTTGGGTTTAAAATTGTGCCCTTCAACCATGAAGTTTTGATTCCCTTTGATACTGAAGTTTTGATTAAAAAATTACTCTTCAATAATGAAGTTATGTTAAAAAAAATTAACCTTCAATTTTACATACTTTTCAAAAAGGAAAAAAAAACATTTCAAAGTAGACACAATATTTTTCCTAATCTAATGTATTTTGTTACCTAAACAATTCTTATGTATACCACTAGAGATGGTTTAGCTTAAGAATATGCATAGTTTCTTTTGTAAGGTTCAGAGGAAAATTTATATTATATTTAAAAAATATCATACAGTCCAAAATATCCTACTGGTGGCATGCCACTCAGGAAACTAGACCAGCGACAGAAGTAGATATCATATGGCCAAAAATATAGTTTATGAAGAGTCCATAAAAACATAAAAATTGTAGTTCTGGTACCATGCCTATAACTACTGTAAACTATCATTTTAAAAAGGAAAACTAGGGAAGAAATTTCATGGGGCTGAAGGCCCCTCGCTTGAGGCCTGAGGGTGAGCCGAATGTAATTCCTAGTGATCCAGAGGCTGATGATGCATTTTTTGAGGGAGGTAGGTGAGAATCTCTTGAACCATCAAGAGGAGGTTTTCGAGGTGAAGCTAGACCGTATTTTTTGCATCTTCTATAGTTTGAAGCATGTATCCCATAAGCGTCTTGAGATGCTAGTAGAGTTCGAATATCCGCCAATAACGAGTATCCTTGCCCCTGGTGTGGATGATCTCTGGGACATAGTGCACAATGGTCTCAACTATTTATGGATCTGTAGTCATCTCCCATTCCTCGCTGACTGTTTCTTCCATTTCCTCCAGAGATATTTGGAATCACTGGGGGGTGTTCACAATGTAATATTTAGTGGCATTGAAAGCCTCATGTTGTACTCGAGAGTCTGGAACCCCCTCCTCCTGACGCCTCAAAGAGGAATCTCTTGGGTGGCTCAAGCCTCATCTGTAGTTGGGGGGATAACCACGCTTGAGGGCTATGGTGTCTCTGATAAGAGACTTAATTGAAGGGTGGTACTTTATTGAGAGGGGATTTTCGGGATATCCCTCGATATCGATGAAGGAGGACCAAAAGGTATAGGATAGGATCTCGAGTTGCAAATCTGGCATAAAAATTTAACTAAGTTTCACATTCCTACACTAAGGAGAGGGGCTCATCATCTGGGTGTTTATCACAGGGGAATAGGTGAGTCTTGGAGTCCTGAGAATGCCCCATTAATCTCATTTATTTCTCTTTTCCCTCATCCTTGTTGGCCCTCCCTCGGGCTTCCTCCCAAATTATTTTCTTCATGGGAGAACTGTCGATCACTTCTCTAGTCATTCTTGAGATTGGGTGTCTTCTCTAACTATATTAACTGCTAATTGTGAGTACCGACATAGGCATCCCACCTTCCTTTATTATCTGGGGGTCTTATGTCCTTGACATGTTTCCCTTGGTTCTGGTTCTTTTCGTTTGGAGTGAGCTGGCATGGGATTTCGAGTTCGGCCTACTGGGTCTCTCCCCCTAGCCTCTCTAGAGATTTCTCCTACAATAAATGCTTTTGGGGCCTTCTCAAGATGCGGTCTTGTTGATTGATTTCCGTGTGGTTAGATGGAATTCAGACGTCGTCCTATCACCAAAGAGCCAGGTGGGTGTCAAGTTGGTCACATGCGAGAGAGGAGGATCGGTAGGCAGGGTCTTTTACTATCCCCCGCTGGTCTCGGGGATCCCCCATCCCAATTTATTTTTCCTTTTATCTTCTTCCAAGAGGGGGTGCACTTCTCTAGTTGGGTTGATCCCCCTAATTCCTTCTCCTTTGTTTCCTGCCGACAGAGATATCTACCAAGTCGAGGGATCACTTAGGTGGAACGTTCTAATGTGGATATTCGACACATCACTTTCTTCCTCTGGGCATTCATCCACTTGAATAGTAGAGTATTGTTTATATTTAGTTGGGATTTCACCCAAATTGTTTTTCTCTTATACCTTCTTTGCCTCGAGGTCAAGCATGTTGTTGCAGCTGCTTCTTCCTTCCTCGGGGATTTGGCTCTGGTTTGAGCGTTCCTTTGGCTTGAGCTCTTGGGAGTTTAGGTAATGTCTCTCTATTGTGGTGCAAGCATAAGAGAAACCTTAGTCCTATGAGAGTGTCCATTATTTGTCCCACAAGTCCTCTTTTATCCTGAGGCTTTCATTAGATAACCAGTATGCGAGTTTATTTTTCGAGCGCTTCACGTGTCTCGGGATAATTACTGGCATGGAGGCCAAAATTTGTTGAAGGGAATCTAGGCTAGTCTCCAGAAACCAACTTTTAGGTATTTTTGAAGTCAGGGAGCCTTGTTGCAGTTTTTTGAACATGTTGATCATAATCTAGGAATCACCTTCTATGATTATCTTTTCATACCCTTGCGCCTCAACTACGCGGATCCCTTCTTCCAGTTCCTGGTGCTCTTCTGCGTTGTTGGTATTTATCCCTATTTGACCCCCATATATTCTCAATATGTTTCCTTTGTTGGTTTGAAAGACTCCTCTATACCTTGTACGTCATGAATTTCCTTTTTAGGTCCATCAAAGTTAATCTTGATAAACCTTTCTGGGGGGGGTTCCACTGAGAAGCCGAGGTTGGCGGTGCTAAAGCTGGTTTCTTTCTGAGGGAGGCTATATTGTCACTGAGTTTGAGGGCTTGGATTATTGATAGCTCAAATGGGTTTCCCTGCTAGTCTTTGTCTATCTAGGGCTGGGCCAAAATCATTTCTCGGATTGAGGTGTGGACCTTGTTCCAGAGGTCTTCTAGAGACAAGGTTTAGAGCTTGAATACCCTGCAGTTGTGCTCCTTCCACACTTCCCAGGTAAGAAAACCAGGTAAGAGGTTCCAACCTCTATTTAAAATAGGGTTTTGCATTAATGTTAAGGGACATTGTTCTATGGTGTCCCTTATGGAGCTCTTGTTGTGACCAGAGTGCCTAAAGAGGAGCAACTATAGGGTCTTGATTTTTTATATAGAGGTTCTTAGAAGTTTCCTTGTGCTTCTGATAAAGGATACATTGGGAGGGGCCGGAGAATCCTCGTTTGCAGAGATTGTCCCAATTGAGAGCTTCATTTAGGGATATCAACCAAAGGAAGGTCGATACTTTCGACCAAAGACTTTGTTCCCAAATATCAACCTAGATTTGATCCTTAGGAGTTTTAATGTGCTTGATAGCTATCTCGTAGGATTCCTTCATTGTGAATGTTCTAGAAGAGTTGTTTCCCCATCTTAGTCGGTCATGTTTTTTGGAGCTTCAAATTTTCCTTTTGTTTAGATTCTCTAGGAAACCCTCAATAAGATTGTTATATGTTTCTCCAATCCAACCGTGGAAGGGAAGCCATTTCCTCCAGTGGTTGGGATTTGTTTCTTTTTCCCAGTATTGAGCAACCCTGATCTTATTTTTGGCTTTCATTCTAGCTTGAATTCTGAGATGAGAGGGTTGGTCTGCCACTATGGGGAGTTTTTTCCAAACATCCTCCCAGAATAGAGAATACATTCCATTATTGATTTCCCAGAAGAAAGTTTCTTGAATTAAGTGTCTATTTTTCCAATATAGGTTCCAGAGGCATGAACTTAGGGGAGGGGGGAATTTTTCATTCTAATGATCTTCCTGGTTTGTTGATTTTGGGCGTATTTAATTTTCCAGAGGCTAACCCATTAAGAATGGGGGTTATTCAGCCATCTCCTCCATATCTTAACCCCCATGGTTTGGCTAAGTGTTTATTTATCTCTCAATCCCGAGCCACCTTTCAATTTTGGGACACAAGTTGTTTCCCACGCTACTAGATCCCATTTCTTTTTATTTTTCGAGGTGCCCCATAGGAAATCTCTTTGGAGGTTTCTCATTTCTCTGAGAATATATTTTGGGGCTACTATAACTGAGAGATGGTAGAAAGGAATTGCTTGAAGGACCTATTTGATGAGGATGAGTCTGTTGGCTATGTTGAGAGAACGAAAAGACCAATTGCCTAGTTTTTTTTCCATCTTGTCTAGAAGGTCCTCCCAATTGTTTTTTCTCTTGGGAGTTCTTTGTGAGGGGAACTCCTAGGTAATTTGATGGAATATTGCTAGTTTTGAACCCTAGGAGACCTATTAGGTGATGTTGGATTGGCTAGGGTTTTTGAAGAAGAAGATGGTGTATTTCTCTTCGTTGACGCACATACCAGAGGCTTCAGAGAATTAATGGATGACTTGCTTGATTGTTAGGGATTCTTTCAGAGTTGTGGAGGCCATTAACATGTTCTCGTCCACAAATGTTTGATGAGAGGATGGGTATTCTTCACCATGGAGAGAAATCTCTTTCTAGTTTCCTATATGCACTTCACCCTTCATGGCTCTACCTAAGCCTTCTTCCATAGGGATAAAGAGGATGTTAGAAAAACATGATCATGGAGAAATAAAATAAAACAAATGTGGAATTAAAACACAAAAAATACATAATACAATAGAGACACATATATACGTGGTTCACCCAGTGTGGGCTACGTCCACCAGATAAATTGCCAGGTCCTTCCTTTAATATTATCCAACAAATGAAGGGATACAATGTACATCACACCCATTGTAACTTCCTCTTCTTTCTCTCACAGTCTCCTCACTCAAAATATAATATTATCAATAATACATAGCCGCAATAAATTTCCCTAATAAAAGAGGGTTTCCTTCTAGGGAAAAAAACCCTAACATAACTTCTACCGTTATATCTATGACCTTATAATGAATGGTCGATATTTACTATGAAATTACAATATACATTTACAAGGCAATTTTTCCTTTTGGGGCTTTGCACCCGAAACCCCCCAGGGGCCCGCTTGCCCCCGGCCCCCCAACTAGGGGGATATCCCCCGTGGACCTTGCAGGGGGAGGAAACCCACCCTGCACTCCCATACATGGAGGGGTGTATAGTCTTCCAGTGTGTAAATTCTTCATGGGGTATAAACACAACTGAAAACAAAGACCTCTGAATCAACAATATAATCAGGCTCCATGATCAGGGGATCAAATTTTGCTCAATTTTCAAAGTGCTCGGAATGCGACGAAGATAGTGCCATTGCGTCCGTCTCGTCTTCTTGATTCCGACGGTATATTTACTTTGTCAAATGGACGCTGTATGGAGAAGATATCGTGATCTGTTCGCCAAGCCAAACGGGCAAAAAATTTGATGCTGATTGTACCTGTCCGTACAGTCCATACAGTCCGTACGGTCTGACGTGGAAGGACCGTATGACCGTACCAAGGTGATGTGGCAAGAAATGGTTGGTTGATTTTGACGAATCAAGATCTGACACGTGTCCGTTTATGAGCGAATAGTATGAGGACACGTGGCCCAACCCGAGGGTGCCACGTGTCACTCATTATTTGGCTTTTGGTTTTATGTAAAATATATTGGAGGCCGTGGGGTTCGACCCCCAGACCTCCCACACCTTCGAGCGCCTTCGCACGACTGCCCGACCATTGGGCCACAACGTGGTTCTTATTAACTATATGTGTTTGGGAATATTTGAATTCACAAGTTTGTAATGTGGGCGGGGGGTCGGGCCGGGGCTTAGCCCCGGCCCGTGGACATTGGCATTGTAATATAACCGTGTTATATAGTCGACAGTTGGAAACGTGCGGGGTCTATATTACATAGCCTGTGGTTTCATTTCAAAAAAACATGTAACCGTAATATATTCGGCTGTAACCATTCGTGTGGGGTTTTATAACTATAAACCACAGTTTTTATTATTGCCACATGACCATTGTCTCGGTGGAAAGGAGCACGGGCTTCACACAATGGTTATGTAATGGTTAACCACCTTTTTACAAGCACGAGGTCATATGCTCTCATACGCCCAGGTGCCGAGGCGGTTAGGGGCTGGCGCGCCCTTAACCATCCTACGGTTTGCACCGTTGGCGTGGTTGCGCCTGGTGCTGGGTTTTTGCACCTAAATGAGCGTGTGAGCCAAGTTCATTCAAGGGGGGTGCGAATTGTAGAACCAGAGACAACAAGATTGAAGAGGGAGACTTCCAGGAGGCCTAACTTCTTCATTTTTCGACCGATTGAGGTGTCGAAAGAGCCCAGACAGGGGTTTTGGGACGCTGGGAAGCCATTGGAGTAGTCGGTTTGTCATTTTGAGCATTGTAAGACATTCTTTTGAGCACTTTTGGAGCAATTAATAATAATGATCCATTGGAAGATGGACCAGAAGATGTAGCCCATAAGAGGGGTGAACTCCTTTATCAATTGATGTGCTTATGTGTTTATGTCCATTGATTATGTTGCTGTCTATGTGTAATTTGCATAAGTAATCTTTTATTTTATGTGTTGCAAACTGATCCTTTTGCTTTAAACACATAACATTCACTTGCAATAAGTTTTCAAGTTTTTCAAGTCTTCTTCATTTTTAGATCAAGTTGGTATGAGAGCACTGGTTTTGAAGACTTGATTGTTTGCAAGTTTT
>ML880267.1:13197-29571 GCA_009831015.1 Picea engelmannii
CTTATTGTCTTATGCAATATATAATTGGCTCCCTCCATCTAACAGAGTCCACGCTTCCATCTTATTGTTATTCTGTAAAATGCCATAAGTCTTTATCCAATTTTCTCTTGATTGTTGAATTCTGTCCATCTTTGCTTCTTCTAAGTCTCTTCATGATTGATTCTGATTTCCTCTTATCTTGTAATAGATTCCACATGATTTGTTTGATGTATTTCATCCTTTCATGTCTATTATCTGACTTGTATAATGATAGCAATCCCTATCTTGTTGTTCTTGAATGAGTATAGTTCTTATTGGAACATATTATCTTCTAAGAGATAGATATACAAGATATGTACAAAGACTATGCAAACAAGATATGTAGAAGAAATAAGAAGAGAATTGTTACCTTTAGAAGAAGAAGTCCCTTTCATCCTGCTTAGTCTTCTTTGTAGGTTCCTTTTCTTCGGCAATTGATGCTCCGTGTTTCTCCTTCCTTTTCTTTAGCTTGGGACAATGAATCTTGTAGTGACCATACTTTCGATAGTTGAAGCATTGTATTTCTGAAATATTTTTCTCTTGATTTATCTTCCTCTTTGAACCAAACTTCCTTTTGTTCTTGAAATTATTGAATCTTGTTGTGAAGGCTTGATCATCGTACTTCTTTTGGGGTTTCTCTTTTGCAATGGTCCTAGATTCTTCTTGAGCACAACAAGCCCAAAGTTCTTACAATGTAGGATACTCCTTCCTTGTGTTCATGCTTGTAGAAAATGCATCCCACGTCTTGGGAAGACCATTGAGTACTATGTTTACCAATTCCTTTTCTGAAATGATTTCTTTAACTAAGATATTTTCACAAAGTATGATGTTATGATGTCATCATCATTCATCTTCATGTCACAGATCTAATTCTTCAAACTCATTATTTGTCCAATGTTTTTGAATGAGAAGAGGTTTGTTAGGGCATCATACATCTTCTTTGATAAGTCAATATGGGAGATGTAGGGTATCAAGTGGTATTTTATAGATTCCACTATGATACTCATAGCATTGATTTCACCGTCTTTGAACTTCTCCATAACTACAATGTTCTACGGTTCCTTCTCTTTTCCTTCTTCAAACTCTGGTTTCACGATCTTTCCTTTCACAATATCCAACACTTTATTCTTGGCAAGGATGAGGTCAATCCTTATCTTCCATGATCTGAAGTTAGAAGCTCAATCTAACTTGTTTTCTGATTTCATGGAGTAAGTCATGGATTATTTGACTTGGTCAACCCTAGATCTGACCAAAAACTCAAACTTGACGTCTTGGATTGCTGAGAGTACCAGGAGATGCGCTAGGCTAGGGTGCACTGATATATCTAAAAATTAGGTCAATAAATTCACTTAAGGTGCCTGAACGAGAGGATTAGGGTTTCTGCAACTGCACTTGCTAGTAACCCTAGCGACAATTCTATGGTGACTGCTCCTGCTAGAAACCCTAGAAACAGTTCTTCAATGAGTTTAATATCCTTACGACTATGTTTCCTTCTAGTGGTTATACTGAATGAAGGAGGTGTGGGCCCATAACTTGTTAGAATATAATGGATGTGCTCATTTTACCATTGACAAGATCTCTATTGTCACCCAACCATAGGCTGAAGCCACCCTCCGAGCACCTTAACCTTGACAGAGAATCACTCTGAAAGAAAACCCTAGGCTAGATAGCCAAACAAAGGGTAGTGCACCTTTCCCCAAGGATAACACACCAACAAGAGATGATCAGATAGTCCAAACCCTAACCAAGAGATGGTCCAAGCCAAATGTGATCTGCTAGCTACAACAACTACAATGGGAGATCTCCTCCAAACTTGCACACAAAACTGGGCACTGTAGTGCGCACAAGTGTTGCTCTGCAATTCTGAGACTGGCTACCAGAATGAAGACTGGCCTCCTGAATTTATAGTAATTCTGGTTAACTGCCTGGTCCAACTTCTCATTCTGGGTATCTGTCTATTCAGTATATATTATTTATTTTGGTCGACTTCTTCTCTTGGAGGCTAATAACCTAATACAAGTTATCTTTTTGAGTCGGCATGTCTTCTAGGGTTATTAGCCAACTCATTAGGGTTTATTCTTTCTTCCCAGAGTATTCTATTCTTGTTAGGTTTACACGTCGAGGTAAATACCTCCTGTAGCTACCATAATATCAATAGGTAGATGATGGTGATTGTAGGGATGCATCATCAACACAATGGTTCCTCTCAACAGTTTGCATGGGACCATGGGATTACAGTTGTTGACAGGTCAACAACCAACACTGATAGAATTGCTATTTTTTGTTCTCCAGAGTTTACTCTTAGAGTACATCGGATTAGTAGCTTGGAGGAGAAATCTTATGAGGATTTGACCAAGCCTTGACATTTTATGATTACTTCACTTGTCAGGTATAGTATGGCAAGTTCTTCTATTTGCAAAGGGTAGATTGGTTCTACAAGTAGAGGGTTCTTGACATCACACCAGGTAGTTTGGGACCCTGTTGAATTCACCACTTATGAGTAGGTCCAAGAGAGTTTCACATGGGATAAATTCATGGATGTTGAGTCCAGACATATGGGGAGAGTACAACATGGAAACAGAACAGGTAAAGGTACACTCTTTAGGTCAGAATGGTACAATCCTTTCCCATTATAGAACTAGGATTGGGGAGCATGTGGATAGATTGCGTTACAGATTCACTTAGGGTGCAAAGCATATTGATTGAATAACTAGCATAGACCATGAACTTTCTAGTGATCTCATGGGCAACATGGATGACAGAGCTACCTCCTTGGTAGAGGCTGGTCAGGTCAACAAGAACATGATTGACTCCCCATATTAGTGACTACCTTCAGACAGTTGGTCAGGTCATGGTAGTAGACCGAGAAACTGAGGGGTATTTGCATGATTACATGAGGTCATGGATTGAGTGGTTAAATTTGGGTGAGAATTGCAGTGATACCACTCATGAAGACTTACATACCACCCAATATCGACATAGCATGTGTGTAGACAGGCACAGGGTGGGCCAGATATTTGAGATCAGAGATGTGGTGTACTTGACAGTGCAGTCATTTAGAGCATCTCTATGGAGGAGAGGTGGTGCTAAGAGGATGAGGGCACACCTCTTTGGTCCCTTGAGGGTGATTCAAAGAGCTGAAGAGGTAGATTACACGATAGAGTTGACCGTGGGTAGTTAGGGTTGCAGTATTTACCATGTATCATGCCTTAAGAGGGTGTGGGGACCACAAGTCACTACTCCCATTGAGTTACCATCAATAGATGAGATAGGATGGATGTTGTTGACTCCTAAGGATATTATGGATGTCTAGGAGAGGGGAATGAGGAGAAGAGTGACCAGGGAGTATTATCAAGTGGAGAGATTGGACAATAGAAGATGCCACGTGGGAGAGCTAGCATATTTTGCGGAATCCTGGTTTGCGGTTTCTTGAGGACATGTAATCTAGATAAGGGAATAATTTCATCTCCTCTCCCCTTCGACCCCATCGGAGGAGGGAAATATTGGCTTAGGGGGCTCCTCGTAGGTCATAGTCCCCAACTAAAGGGGATTTGTGGGGCTTTAATGGGCACAAGGAGGGAAACGACTGGTTTAAAAGGTGTCCATTGGGGAAAGTTGGGAGTAAAATACTCCCAACATAAGGGGTAAACCACTATTAGGTAAATAAAAGGGAAAAGATTCATAAATTGAGGGATAAGTCACCCAAAAATAAGGAAGAAAGAAAAAGGAGAGATCTATATAAAGGGAAGAAGATCATTGGAACAGACACAAGAATTATTTTTGGAGTTCTCCTTTCTATTTTTGGAGGCAGTTTCCTCATTCACCCAAAAATAAGGAAGCAAGAAAAAGACAAGATCGATATAAGGGGAGGAGGCTCATTTGATCACACACAAGATTGTTTTTTGGAGTTTCCCTTTTTGGTTTTGGAGGCGGTTACCTCGGTCCCTTGGAGGGTTTTTTAACCCCCATTTTTGTTGAGTTTTGGTGGGCTAGTTCTCAACCTAGCTCAGCCTTGTTCTCTCTTACATCAAGAACACGTCCAACAGAGGTTTAGTTGCTACATAGGTTCATTCAGAGGACCAAATCCATGAACAAGGAGGCCTATTTATCGCTTTTGTAGTCTATGGGACGTTGGTGGATGAATCTTAGTGGAGGATGCAGGGAGTGGAGGGAGAAACGAACTATTCCAGACTTGTCCCAACTCTTGGATGAAGGGTTGAACCATTTTCTTGTGTCTTGGGGAGGGCCAAAGACCCCATCTGCTAGCACAATCAGTTGTAAAGGAGTTAAACCATGTCATGGTTGAACCAGGGAGTGATCTGGGAAATTCATCAACCAAGGTAGGGAAGGATAAGGGACTATTGTAGCTAGCATGGTGGAAAGGTCACAAAGAAGGACCAAGTCACTGCTCCAAGCTTATTTGTATTTCTATTGTAGAGATTAGCTAAGCCCGAGATTAATCTAGTGAATTTCTATGCAAGTATTACTACTATAATAACATGAAGTGGTTGATTATTGTAATCACGTGGTAACAACAACCTTTAGAGGGATTTACTGTTGGTTTTAGATACCATTTACTATTGGTTTTGATATTGTTTACTATTGGTTTTTTGGGCACTAATTACTGTTGGTATTTCTATTCTACAGAAATGGATTAGGTATTGATTTTATTCATATGCTGGATGTTTATATATTCTCCCTATTTATGGTGGGAAAATAGTGTAGTATTCTGCAAACTAACTCATTTGCAACCTGTGGAAATTACCAATCCCAACCTAGAAACCCTAGATTTATTATAGTGGTATTAGAGTTGACGATCTTTCTAGCCTGAGGGGTATTCAGTGGAAGATAAATTTGCATCAGTAGAGTGAGGTCAAGGAAAACATACTGAAGTTTGAAATATGAATACCAAGAAGGAGCTCATGGCTGAAATAAAGTGGGAACTAGCGATAGCCAAGTAAAAGCATTACTATCAAGAGTATTTGGAAATAGGTAAAGAGTTCTTTGCAACTATCTATTTTAGAGACTATTGCACCATCAATTATGGAAGCTGCCCCGAAGGCCTAGATGAGGATTCCTTCAATGGAACAAGATGAAGATTGAATGAAGATATGTTAGAAGAGAAGAGGGATCCATTGGTGTCATAGGAACATTCCATGTGGAGGAGCATGCATCTAGCCATGATGAGGAGGACCAAGCAATGGTATATGATGAGACCATTGACACTAGTATGATGACGAGGTGTATCACTAGTACTAATGATGAGGGTGAAACATCTTTTTCCACATATGTTGACTATGAGGATGATGACACACCAACACCTCATGCACCATCAATAGTGTCCTACGAGGTACATGACACCAACACCTTTGACAAACAGGTTGATGGCATACACGTTGAGGATTCTTATGATGATAAGGGTATGCTAGCACCCAAATACTATGAGCATTCAACATCCCATCCCACTCATGAAACCCCTAATGATGAGGAGGGAATGATGGTGCCCATGTATGATAGAGGAAGGGTGTTTGAGAGATCGTTAGGGGACATGGATCCTTCTTCACAAGAGTCATGTGCGGAGGACAATATCACACATGAGTCCTATCATAGCATGGTATCACCGAGTGCATGGCGTGACTATTATGAGGACATAGATCTTATAGATGATTAGGATAGAGATCTTATAGATGATGATCCAAACCATTTGAATGGGGCTGGACAGATACCATTAGCACTACATGACTTGGAAGATCGCTTTTTGGTGACCGAGGATTAAATCGCACAATTATTGACCAGGAAAGATGGAGGTCATAGATTCCTTGAGGATATTATATGGAGAGTGCAGATAGAGGAGATACATGGTGGAGTGGAAGATGGATTCACTAGTGCTCACTTGTGCATCGACAAAGAACCACTAGAGCAGTTGAGTTCAGATTACTGATAATTGTTTTTGGATAGGGACCTTGCTCTCATGTTTGTTGAGGAGAAGGAAAGAGAGGTTGAGGAGATTTGTTATCAGCTGAGCTTGGTACGCTCTTCACCACTGGTGGTAGAAAATCAATCCAAATTGGTAGCCATGATATAGGAAGGTGTGACTGTCACGCATGATATAAGTGAGGAGCCTCTCATGACAAGTTCAGACGAGGATCATTATAAGTTCCCAGTACTTAGAAGGAGTGATGACTCTAATATTTTGGATTTCTCTCTTAGGGATCATGATCCCTTTCTTATAGACAGAAAATTAAAGGGCTTAGGATATAGTCGAGCACCTTCCTTGTTGATCATACCGCAAGGATGTTTAAGTTTCCATGGAGTGGGTGGAAAGGTACATGACAGGCATGGACACACTCTGGGATACAGATACAACCATCTTCAATAGAGTATTGGGTTCAATAGTGTGCACAAGACACCAGATGGTACAGGTGGACACAATGGTGCGAGACAGTATGTAGGGGTCTTCATTGGCACATAGTAGTGGAGAATGGATATTTGGATCATTTCCACCATGGATACTTTAGAACAGAGGCCTCGAGCACACCCTGGATTTGAGTTTACCCTGGATTTGAGGTTCCCCTATATTGAAGAGTAGATGGGTGAGCCTCGGGCAGAAACATACATGTCAATAATTAAGCTTCGATGAGGATGTCAACATATGATGATCAAGGAGCCAAATACTCACATTTTTGTTCCCAAATATCATTAGGGGATCTTGGGCATGCCCTTTGGGTTGACCAACACAATAGTCACCCTCCAGTCTTGTAGGAAGTTGTCGAGGCATCTTTCGTTGTAGTTTTATGCCCTCAGCAGGACATGGGAGGATCACCTAAGTCAATTAGATGAGATAGGTATCTTGGTGGTGTAGGAAGAGTTCATCCATTTGGACTTTGTTATCAGGATATAAGATGCATAGGGGGATTCTAAAACCCTATTTGTGTAGTGCACAAAATTTTTAGCAGTAGGCATTGGGAGTGGTGGAATTCCAATGTGATGGTGGGACCATGGCATTCATCCTGGTAATGGATTGGTTTAGATGATATTGACGACTGAAAGATATGAGGTAGTTATTGGTCTGCATCATGATGGGGATGAGGTAAGAGGATTTGTGGATTGTTTTATTTTTCCTCATGAGACCCATGATCAAGGATAGCCATGGATGGACTGGCGTTGATTTCACTAAGATGTCTTGGCTGAGTATGGTCCATGATAAGGAGTTCCAGGAGAGGAGAGTAGAGTCTAAGAATAGTGGCTAGTGTTAGAATATAATGGATGTTCTCATTTTACCATTGAAAATATCGCTATTGTCACCCAACCATAGGCCGAAGCCACCCTCCAAGCACCTTAAACTTGACAAAGAATCACTCCAGAAGAAAAACCTAGGCTAGATAGCCAAACAAAAGGTAGCGCACCTTTCCCCAAGGTTAGGGCACCAACAAGAGATGATTAGATAGTCCAAACCCTAACCAAGAGATATTCCAAGCCAAATGTGATCTGCTAGCTGCAGTAGCTATAATGACAGTTCTCCTCCAAACTTGCACAAAAAAATGGGCACTGCAGTGTGCACAAGTGCTTCTCTGCAATTTTGAGACTGCCTACGAGAATGAAGATTGGCCTCCTATATTTTTAGTAATTCTGGCTAACTGTCTGGGCCAAATTCTCATTCTGGGTATCTGTTTGTTCAGGATATATTATTTCTTCTGGCCGACTTCTTCTCTTGGAGGCTAATAACCTAATACAAGTTATCGTTTTGAGTCGACATGTCTTCTAGGGTTATTATCCAACTCATTAGGGTTTCTTCTTGCTTCCCAAAGTATTCTATTCTCGCCAGGTTTACACGTGGAGGTAAATACCTCCTGCAGCTACCATAATATCAACACTCCCTCCTAGCTAGGGAGGTATTACAGGTAATGGTCTTGATCACAAACATACCATTCACCCGGTAGCATCAACATAGTCGTCTATACTATCTCATGATTAGATCATGAGCACCATCATCACTATCAGTGTCATTAACTGCATCATCTCTCGGAACCATACTCTATCTGAGTAATCAGACATGATGCTCACTCCACAAAGTGACACAAGAGACATTCTTCTAATCTAGAAGAATAAATGTTCTAAACCATTTTTTGTGTAGGAAATCTCTATTCATTGATCATCCATGTAGTTGATAATCATTTTCAACATTGTTGATAGTCTTCAAGGCAATTAGAACAATATCATTCAATAGAACACAACTGTGTCTATCCATAGTAGTACACAACTAAAATCCAATGGTACACTACCACACCAAGTAGCACATAGGTACTTGATTAGTGACGTATAGTCACAAACAATGGAACACATCCGCCACAGTAGTATACATCTTCTGTTCTAGAGACATACAGTCTTCATAACAATCATCTGATATCAACCTGCACAGAAATAATGTTATGATATGAACTGAATTATCTGGGCCATTCTTCCACTCACATCTGTGATATCTTGGAAGAGCATCTACCCTCATAAGGTAAAACATCAATGATGATCTATATGGACTATTATTATCAAGCAAGGAAGAATAGCTGTCCTTATTTTTGAGCCTGGACCATTCCCCACCCTGGGCCATTCTTCTGACACTAGACAAAGTGTAACATGGAGAGAATGAGTTTACCCTAAGGAATGTATGTCCTTGATTGCTAAACCTAGACCATGCCCCACCCTGGGCCATTCCTCCAGCACTAAACAAAGTGCAACCTGGAGAGAATGAATCTTCCCTAAGGAATGACTGTCAAAACCATTTCCCATGTTAACCACAAGAGGAAATGTATGTCCTGCACTAACCTCCAAAACATACCACTCCCTATGTTAACCACAATGGGAAGTCTCTGTCTGGTAAGGTGGGCCAATCTTCTTGAGTAAACCTCAAGAAGATATACTACCCTAGACCACTCCCCATGTTAACCACAATGGGAAGTCACTGTCTATGGTACATCAGCAATCTAGACCATTTTCCAAACTGGAAAATGTATGTCCGTCATAAACCTCAATCCACTTTCTGAACTGGAAAGAATTTTCTCATCATATCCATCAATCAATAATACATCAGTGCTCATTCCCAACCTGGGAGTCATCTCTTCCTTTTTCAATAAGGAAGTCGTCTCCGCGAGATCCATCTTGAGTACACAAACTCTTTCATCTTGAACAAAAGCTTTATCAAAATGTCTACTTATCTTCTCATCTGTGGAGATATGTATTGGAGAACCAATTTCTCCTTTCTAGACTTCATCATGGATAATGTAATGCTTTATTTCAAATTTACTTTTCTCTAGAACACTGGTCTTCTCTGAAGGCTTCATGTAGCTCTGATCAATAAAATATATCATTGTTGGAAAACTGGAACATATCCATGTGGCACTTCTTCTGTCATCATGAGATCTGATCTTCTAAGTAATCATATTGATACAATATCTCTGTTATAGAAAATCTTCACCACTCTTCTATTATGAATTGGAGGTTCTCCATGAGGTTGTCTTCTTCCATCTGCATACAAGGGTCTCTTTCTGGTATACCTCAAATCCTTGAGGTTTCTCTTCATATGCTCTTTGCTCAATTTCTCTGGAGAACATTATTTGCATTCATATGATGTAGAAATCCAACCCATGGATATTGCAGATGATATAAAGACTCATGTAGAGGTATGTATGGTTTACTGGAACAAGTAATTGTCATAGTCTTCTCCCTCATTCTGGGAGAACCTCTAGTTCTAGATCTTGCAATGCTTACATATGTACACTGTTCTTCATTACAAATTTTAGTTCCTCTACTTGATTTCTTTTAGTGAGTTCATATCAGGCTGGTAATCTTGTGATTCTTAATGACTGGTTGTTCTGGATTTTCTTTATTTCTTAGAATCTTCATGTTCTTCTTCATGTTTCTCTTTATCTCTTGGGTCCATGGAGTTGCTTATAGATTCCATGCCCTAAAGATTCCACTTCTTCCTTTCGGATGTGGATGGACAACTAGAGATACTTTAAGGCTTCTCTTTGAAGAAGACTTCTTCTGAGGTTGAACTGAACACATACTGTCTTTCATGGCTACTACCATGGATATATATTTCATCATCTTCAATGGATCAGAGGATTATCTCCCTCCTAATCCTTGCTTCATGTATAAGTGCATATAATCGACTCCCTCTGTCTAATAGAATCCACGCTTTCGTCTACATCCTTATTGTCTTCTGCAATATATAATCGGCTCCCTCCATCTAATAGAGTCCATGCTTCCATCTTATTGTTATTCTGTAAAATGCCATAAGTCTTTCTCCAATTTTCTCTTGATTGCTGAATTCTTTCCATCTTTGCTTCTTCTAAGTCTCTTCATGATTGATTCTGATTTCCTCTTATCTTGTAATAGCTTCCACATGATTTGTTTGATGTATTTCATCCTTTCATGTGTATTATCTGACTTGTATAATGATAAAAATCCCTATCTTGTTGTTCTTCCATGAGTATAGTTCTTCTTGGAACATATTATCTTCTAAGAGATAGATATACAAGATATGTACAAAGACTATGCAAACAAGATATGTACAAGAAATAAGAAGAGAATTGTTACCTTTAGAAGAAGAAGTCCCTTTCATCCTACTTAGTCTTCTTTGTAGGTTCCTTTTCTTCGGCAACTGATGCTCCGTGTTTCTCTTTCCTTTTCTTTAGCTTGGGAAAATGAATCTTGTAGTGACCATTCTTTCGATAGTTGAAGCATTGTATTTCTGAAATATTTTTCTCTTGATTTATCTTCCTCTTTGAACCAAACTTCCTTTTGTTCTTGAAATTCTTGAATCTTTCTGTGAAGGCTTGATCATCGTACTTCTTTTGGGGTTTCTCTTTTGAACTGATCCTAGATTCTTCTTGAGCACAACAAGCCCAAAGTTCTTACAATGTAGGATACTCCTTCCTTGTGTTCATGCTTGTGGAAATTGCATCCCACGTCTTGGGAAGACCATTGAGTACTATGTTTACCAATTCCTTCTCTGAAATGATTTCTTTAACTGAGATATTTTCACAAAGTATGATGTTATGGTGTCATCATCATTCATCTTCATGTCACAGATCTCATTCTTCAAACTCATTATTTGTCCAATGTTTCTGAATGAGAAGAGGTTTATTAGGGCATCATACATCTTCTTTGATGAGTCAATATGGGAGATGCAGGGTATCAAGTGGTATTTTATAGATTCCACTATGATACTCATAGCATTGATGTCACCGTCTTTGAACTTCTCCATAACTACAATGTTATGCGGTTCCTTCTCTTTTCCTTCTTCAAACTCTGGTTTCACGATATTTCCTTTCACAATATCCAACACTTTATTCTTGGAAAGGATGAGGTCAATCCTTGTCTTCCATGATCTGAAGTTAGAATCTCAATCTAACTTGTTTTCTAATTTCATGGAGTAAGTCATGGATTCTTTGACTTGGTCAACCCTAGATTTGACCAAAAACTCAAACTTGACGTCTTGGATTGCTGAGAGTACTAGGAGATGCGCTAGGCTAGGGTGCACTGATATATCTAAAAATTAGGTCCTGAACGAGAGGATTAGGGTTTCTACAACTTCACCTGCTAGTAACCCTAGCGACAATGCTACGGTGACTGCTCCTGCTAGAAACCCTAGAAGCAGTTCTTCAATGAGTTTAATATCCTTACGACTATGTTTCCTTCTAGTGGTTATACTGAATGAAGGAGGTGTGGGCCCATAACCTATTAGAATATAATGGATGTGCTCATTTTACCATTGACAAGATCTCTATTTTCACCCAACCATAGGCTGAAGCCACCCTCCGAGCACCTTAACCTTGATAGAGAATCACTCTAAAAGAAAACCCTAGGCTAGATGGCCAAACAAAGGGTAGTGCACCTTTCCCCAAGGATAACGCACCAACAAGAGATGATCAGATAGTCCAAACCCTAACCAAGAGATGGTCCAAGCCAAACGTGATCTGCTAGCTGCAATGGGATCTCTCCTCCAAACTTATGCACAAAACTGGGCATTGTAGTGCGCACAAGTGCTGCTCTGCAATTCTGAGACTGGCTACCAGAATGAAGACTGGCCTCCTCTATTTATAGTAATTCTGGCTAACTGCCTGGTCTGACTTCTCATTTTGGGTATCTGTCTGTTCAGTATATATTATTTCTTTTGGTCGACTTCTTCTCTTGGAGGCTAATAACCTAATACAAGTTATCTTTTTGAGTCGGCATGTCTTCTAGGGTTATTAGCCAATTCATTAGGGTTTATTCTTTCTTCCCAGAGTATTCTATTCTTGTTAGGTTTACACGTCGAGGTAAATACCTCCTGTAGATACCATAATATCAATAGGTAGACGATGGTGATTGTAGGGATGCATCATCAACACAATGGTTCCTCTCAACAGTTTGCATGGGACCGTGGGATTACAGTTGTTGACAGGTCAACAACCAACACTGATAGAATTGCTAGTTTTTGTTCTCCAGATTTTACTCTTAGAGTACATCGGATTAGTAGCTTGGAGGAGAAATATTATGAGGATTTGACCGAGCCTTGACATTTTATGATTAATTCACTTGTCAAGTATAGTATGGAAAGTTATTCTATTTGCACATGGTAGATTGGTTCTACAAGTAGAGGGTGCTTGACATCACACCAGGTAGTTTGGGACCCTGTTGAATTCACCACTTATGAGTAGGTCCAAGAGAGTTTCACATGGGATAAATTCATGGATGTTGAGTCCAAACATATGGGGAGGGTACAACTTGGAAACATAATAGGTCGAGGTACACTCTTTAGGTCGGAATGGTACAATCCTTTCCCATTATAGAACTAGGATGGGGGAGCATGTGGATAAATTGCATTACAGATTCACTTAGGGTGCAAAGCATATTGATTGAATAACTAGAATAGACCATGAAATTTCTAGTGATCTCATGGGAAACATGAATGACAGAGCTACCTCCTTGGTAGAGGCTGGTCAGGTCAGCAAGAACATGATTGACTCCCCATATTAGTGACTACCTTTAGACAGTTGGTCAGGTGATGGTATTAGATTGACAAACTGAGGGGTATTTTCATGATTACATGAGGTCATGGATTGAGTGGTTAAATTTGGGTGAGAATTACAATGATACCACTCATGAAGACTTACATGCCACTCAATATCGACATAGCATGTGTGTAGACAGGCACAGGGTGGGGCAGATATTTGAGATCAGAGATGTGGTGTACTTGATGGTGTAGTCATTTAGACCATCTCTATGGAGGAGAGGTGGTGCTAAGAGGATGAGGCCACACCTCTTTGGTCCCTTCAGGGTGATTCAAAGAGCTGAAGAGGTAGATTACATGATAGAGTTGACCGTGGGTAGTTAGGGTTGCAGTATTTACCATGTATCATGCCTTAAGAGGGTGTGGGGACCACAAGTCACTACTCCCATTGAGTTACCGCCAATAGATGAGATAGGGCGGATGTTGTTGACTCCTAAGGATATTATGGATGTCTAGGAGAGGGTAATGAGGAGAAGAGTGGCCAGGGAGTATCATGTCAAGTGGAGAGATTGGCCAATAGAATATGCCACGTGGGAGAGCGAGCATATTTTGCGGAATCCTGGTTTGCGGTTTCTTGAGGACATGTATTCTAGAGAAGGGAAGAATTTCATGTCCTCTCCCCTTCGACCCCATCGGAGGAGGGAAATAGTGGCTTAGGGGGCTCCTCGTAGGTCATAGTCCCCAACTAAAGGGGATTCGTGGGGCTTTAATGGGCACAAGGAGGGAAACGACTGGTTTAAAAGGTGTGCATTGGGGAAAGTTAGGAGTAAAATACTCCCAACATAAGGGGTAAACCACCATTAGGTAAATAAAAGGGAAAAGGTCCATAAATTGAGGGATAAGTCACCCAAAAACAAGGAATAAAGAAAAAGGAGAGATCTATATAAAGGGAAGAGGATCATTGGAACACACACAAGAATTATTTTTGGAGTTCTCCTTTCTATTTTTGGAGGCAGTTTCCTCATTCCCCTGGAGGGTTGTTTAAACCCCAGTTCTGTTGAGTTTTTGTAGGATAGTCCTCACCCTAGCTCAACCCCGTTCTCTCTTACATCGTGAACAGATCCAATGGAGGTTTATCTATTGTAGAGGTGTGTTGAGAGGACCATATACACTAACAAGGAGGCTTATTTGTTGTTGTAGTCTGTGCGAGGCTGGTGGATGAATCTTAGTGGAGGGAGAAACAAAATATTCTAGACTTGTCCCAACTCTTAGAGGAAGGGTCAAACCTTTTTCCTGTGTCTTGGGGAGGGTTGAAGGCCCCATATTCTAGCACATGCAGTTTTAAAGGAGCCAAAAAATGTCCTTGCTGAACCAGAGAGTGATCTGGGAAGTTCATCAACCAAGGTAGGGCAGACTGAGGGCATTTTGTAGCTGATAGGAGTGGCGGCAAGGCCACAAAGAAGGACCAAATCACTGCTCCAAATTTATTTGTATTCCTGTTGTAGATATTAATTAATCCCAAGATTAATATAGTGAATTTATGTGCAAGTACTACTTCTATAATATCATAAATCGACTATTTATTGTATTCATGTGGTAACAACAACCTTTAGAGGGCTTTACTATTGGTTTTGGACACCCTTTACTGCTGGTTTTTATATTGTTTACTACTGGTTTTTTGGGCACTATTTACTGCTAGTTTTTTGGGCACTATTTACTGCTGGTATTTCTATGCTACAAAACTAGATTAGGTATTGGTTCTATTCATGTATTGGTTGTTTATAAATGCCCCATGTTTATGGTGGAAACATTGTGTAGTACTATGCAAATTAACTCATTTGCAAGTTTTCCAAATTACCAATCCCATCCTAGAAACACTAGTGTTATTACAGAGTACCTCACACAACGATCAAGATTTTATCATGAATAGTCACCAATATTAGCCATAACCCTAATAAAGCTAAGTCTACTTATTTTACCTATGTGTTTATTTGAATATGCATGTATAATTTTATTTGTGTCCATGAAATATGATACGTAGCATTAGAAAATACACACTTTGATGGAAAATACAATAAATTCAACTTGTCCTCTTCCAAAGTAGATTTTAGATCACTAAATTTAATTAGCAACACATATTTCATGGCTCATGCTATAGTAAATCAACCATGGAAATCACAAACAAATGAGAAGAATTCTCTTCTAGGCAATGGATCCTACCACAAGGCTATAAAATATAACACGTTCAACAATTAGCAATTCACTGGAAGAAATAAAATGGAACTTTGTTCTTTTATACTCGAAGAACTGGATTGTAGTTTGACTTTGTAGTAGTTGGAATGATTCACATCACCATGTTCTTATGTTTCATGTAGGCACCAATTTTCAGTAGATTTCTAAGACTCATATCTTAACAAATATTCCACTATAGGATTTGTCTTCACTCTCAATTATCATTGATATTTTGACATCAAAAATCACCACTCCAGCCAACTCCTGGAGCTCATAGATTGCCAATTTTTTCCACCTACACTGGATCTTAAACAAGATCATGACAATCCCAAATGGCCCTTACAGGAAACTTCTAGACACATATTCCAACATTCCCAAATAGCCCCTACAAGCAACTTTCAGACACAAAACATTCCACCATATCTATTGCATCCTTCTCTTGTCAGTTTACCCAGGCTGAACATGCAATCAATGACTTATAATGATTAGCACCAAATTACCATCATCATATAACTTTCATGAATAGGAGAAAATAGGACGACTAGACACCTATTCTCATGGGCTATGTGGAAGAAATAACAAACAATTTTCTTATCTTACCATGGCATCAGATCCATGAAATTGAAGAACACATATCTCTCTTTCAAACTTTAAGTCTAGACTCTCAATGGAAATATCATCTTCAAATTCAATTGCACAACCTTCTCTATATGCACACAATAAGGGTTTTCCAATCTACCTTCCTGGCCAAATTCTTCACGTCTTGCATAATGTGGAAAACCCATCTAGATTTTTTCTTCCATGTCCTCATATGTCCTCTCTCCTTCACAGTTGTGTGGACACCATGCAATAATTGCAATTTGAAATGTTGATCTTCTAAACATATACACAGAGACAGATGGTGCAACACACACAATACCTTGATCTATGTTGTATATTAATATGAACGTATAGTTACATATTATAGTTACAAATACATAATGAAGGCTAGTATAATGTTAAGCCCTAATTTTGGCTCATTACCCCTTAATTGGAGAATATTATATTAGTAATGTTATTTTATTTATGTCGGCTTTAGGCCATTAGTTGTAATTATACCTCCTAGTCTCCTATATATACCAAGGAGACATTTT
>WSFP011479747.1:0-16374 GCA_009831015.1 Picea engelmannii
AAAAAACCAAATGGGATAATATAAATGATGAAGCACGTGGATTAATTGCAATGTTCATCTCTAATGATTTACGGTTTCACCTTGAATGAATTGATGACCTAGATGAAGCTTGTGATAAGTTGGGAATCATATTTGGTGAACATAGTGGGATTTGATGCCATTAACTTGAAAATCAATTATTATTTTTAAATCCCAATGATTTCTATTGCATTGAATAGTATTTAAGTTCAAAACACTTAGAATTTTACTTAAAGAATATAAAATAGAAATGAAGTATGAACATTGTATATATGTTATTCTTGCTAAGCCTGGTAGTGCATATTCTATTTTTGAAAAAAATTTTCCCTCCACCAAATAAGCTCTAGGGGATTCTTACACAACATCGTCTCTTGAGTCTTTTGTGATTCTCTTATTAGAGATCAAGATAATCTTGTGCATCTTGGAGTGATCAACATCGCAGGTACATCTAAAAAATCCTTACTGTCTCAATAGAAGGATAAACCCAAGTATCCAAATAAGCAACATCCTTACAACAATAAGAAAAATAAGGGTCCCAAATCTTCTCGGCCAACTTATACTCCCAATTGTGATGAAGGACCAAAATTAAAAAGTAACAAGACTGCTAGACATTGCAATTTTGTTGGGTGAGATGGTCATCAACTAGAATCTAAATGTTTGAAAAATGTGGAGGCCTTAGAAGTAGCAATGAAGAAGCACAACATCAATCTTGATTCGTCTTCTTCCATCTCTTCCTCTCATGGAATGCATTTTCTACTTCTGGTTTTTCCTTCAATGCAACATCTACTTCTTCTAATGAGTGGCTTATTAATTTTAGAACATCTTATCATATGGCTAAGGATACAATTGATTTTTTTTTCTCTTAGTGAATTTAACACCAAACAAATATTTGTTGGTGATGATATATCTCTTAGTGTGTAGGGTCTGGAATAGTTTAGTTAGGTGATGATCATTTTAATTAAGTATTAGGTATTCCAAGTCTCTCTTGCAACCTTCTATAAATATATTGAATCATTCATTTAGGTGAAGGTAAAATAGTAGAGTTTTCACCTCACCAAGTTGTAATCAATGATTTAAAAGATCCTAAGCATGTTCTAGCAATTGGAATTGTTGATGATATTACCAAGTTGTATGAATTTGACAACTTTGTGTCATCATCTTTTCCATTAGTTTTTATTTTTCATAGAAATGACTTGAGAAAACTTTGGCATGTGTGGTTTGATAATCTAAACTATCACTCATTTCAACATCTATGTAATCAAAATATCGTGACTATTTTCCCTCTCTTTTCTTGTAGAGATGGTGTTTGTGCCACCTGCGTTCTCAACAAACATCATCAGGAAAATTTTCACAAATGTGCCTCTTGGCATGCCTCGGCCCCCTTGTGACTTGTTCATAGTGATTTATGTTTTCCTCTTTATTATCCTTCTTTCTATGGGTGGAAGTACTTCTTAACTTTCATTGATGACTTCTCCAAACAAACTTGGGTTTATTTATTAAGAATTAAGAGTGAAGTTTTTGACATGTTTTTGGCCCACAAGGCCCTTGTAGAAAAACAATCTGGACATCAAATACAGATCTTAAGAATATACAATGGAGTTGAATATGTTCACAAAAAAAATTACAACTTACTACACTGCATGGGGCATTCAAATGCAACATTATCTTCCATATACACTAAAATAAAATGGTGTTTTTGAGAGAAAGAAACACACATGAAAGGAAATGAAAAATTGTGTGATCCAATATAAGGGATTAAGTCTTCAATTTTGGGTGGAAGTCATTAATTGTGCCAATTACATATTAAATCACACTCCCACAAAGGCTTTAAAAATTATAACACTAGAATAAGTATGAGGTAAAATTAAATTAGATGTAAGTCACTTCCATGTGTTTGGTAGTAAATCACGGGTTCACATTCTTGTTGAGAAAAGGAAAGCATTACAACCTAAAAGTGAGAAGTGTAATTTTTTTGGATATTCTGAAGATGTCAAAAGTTATAGACTTCTTCAACCTCATTCCAATGAAATTTTTATTAGGATAGATGTTAAGTTTGATGAAAATATCTTGGCTTGTGATCCTAATTCAAAATTTATGCCATCTTCTCTTCCCAATTTTTTTTTATCCTATTATAATTTCTTCTTTAGATGATGACAATGAGGATGAATCCACCTCCAATTTCTCACCTTATTTTAGTTGGGTCCAATGAACATGAAATTGAAAAAACACCACCACTTCCTAGATGGGTCCATACAAAATGATAAGAATCTAGTGATATTATTGGTGATCCTACATATTAGCATCATACATGTTCACAGTTCCAGTGAGTCTCCTCTCTTTTGGTTCAAGTTCCAGAGACTCATGATCTAGAAACCTTTATAGAAGCTTCTGGATGTCAATATTGGGACACAACAATGAATGAAGAACATCATTCCTTAATAGTGAACGATACTTGGGATATTATATCTCTTCCAAAAGGAATACAACTTGTTAGATGTAAATGGGTGTATAGAACTAAGTATGCATCATATAGAAGTGTTGAAAGAAATAAGGATCGATTAATTTCCAAAGTATTTTTTCAAGTTGAAGGAATTGACTATAATGAAACTTTTACCCATGTAGTCAAAATGAATTCCATCCACCTTGTTCTAGCTGTTGCCACCTCACATAAAAGGGAGGTCCATAAAATGGATGTTAAATCCACCTTCTTGCATGGGGATATACAAGAATCTACATGAAACAACCACCTAACTATGTTTAGAATAACTCCAGCCTTGTTTTCCACCTTAAGAAATCTCTCTATGGTCTTAAGAAAGATCCTTGGGATTGACACGCTAAAATGGATATTTTTCTTCTTGACACCGACTTTTCTATATGTCATTCTCACCCCAATGTCTATACCACTAAATTAGGAAACCATTTCATAAAAAAATTTCTTTGTGTTGATGACCATATTCTTACTGGTAGTGACCCTAAATTTTTAAACCATGTCAAATCCAACCTTAAGAATAAATTTTAAATGACAAACTTAGGTTATTTTCATTATTTACTTGGCCTCCAAGTCTTGCAAACCAAAGAAGGAATTTGCCTTTCCCAGTCTCAATATGCATGTGACCTTCTTCACCACTTTCACATGGAATATTGTAAACCAAACCCATCTCCCTTTCAGTCTGGAGTCAAACTTGTTGCCACCTGTACTACACCCAAAGTAAATGCCACTTTGTACCATCAATTAGTTGGTATCCTCTTATATTTGAGTCATACTTGTCCTTATATTTCCTTTGTTGTTGGTATTGTTGACTGATATATGAAAACACCCCATGAGAGCCATTGTAAAGAAATAAAAAGGATACTTTAGTATATCTGGGGTTCAATTTAGTTTGGGATACATTAAAATTCAAGAGGGTCTCCTTTGTTGGTTGGTTTCATTGATTATTGATTGGGTTGTAAACCCTAATGATCAGAAGTCTACTGCAAGACATGTTTTCAATCTTGGGTATGGACCCGACACTTGGGCTTGTAAGAAGAAAAAATCTCTTTCTATTTATTCAAAAAAATAAAAGTATCGAGCAACGGTTAATGCAAGTCAAAAATCCTTGTGGATTCGATAGATCATTTCAGAGTTTGGATTCGAAAAGAAACATTTGACCACCCTCTGGTGTTCCAATTAGAGTTCCATCAATCTTACCAAATATCCAATTAAACATCGTCATTGTAAATACATTGAGCTACACATGCACTTCATCAGAAATACCATTCAATACCATGTTCTCAAAGTTCTTTTTTCCCCTAGAGATGTTCAAGTTGCAAATATTTTCACAAAGTCTCTTACAGAAGTGAAGTTTTCCAAACTTCGATCTATGTTAGGAGTTCAAAAATTTATCATTAAAGGTGGATGGGCTCCAATACTTCCTTCGTTCTCCTATTGTCTCACCTTTGTAAATTCTTCAATCCTATCCCAAGTTTTCCTTAAGGGCATATGTTAGGATATTTAGACACTTATTATTTAGTTAAGATCAACTTGGTCCAATGTGTCTTTAGGTAAAATTATGTTTCTGTAGTATGCATTAGTATGCAACTGTAGTTATGTAATATGACAATCATGATATGTTATAGACACAAATAAATTTGATGGTTCATATTATCCTTGATACTAATGGTTATGTTGATTTATGACCTAACACCTGATTGGTCCATGATCTTTATTTAAAGATCTTGGAGGGTCATTTGCTGAAGATTGATTGTGAGAAACTCTTATGTAAAATATTTGTATTTTGCATTAATATATTTCCTCATGTGGCCACATTGGATGGGGCCATGGACTGTTTATATCTTTGAATATTTTAACCACATAAAACATTGGTGTACTGATCTTTGATTTGGTTGTGTGAGTGGTTGCTTAAGGTGTTTTAGAAAACAAGGTATTTCCATATAGGATGAACACCTTAAGAAATTGCTCACACAACCAGATAAAATATCAATACACCTATGTTTTACGTGGTTAAAACTATCAAAGATGGAAATAGTTCAATGCCTCAATCAATGAAACTACTTGAGGCAATATAATAATGCAAAAGAAAAATATTTTACATAAGAGTTTCTCACAATTGATCTTAAAAAAGTAACCCTTCATGCTCTTTAAATAGAGATCATGGAACACTTAGGTATTAATTCATGGATCAATATAGCCATTAGTTTGAGGAGAATATGAATTTTTGAATCACTTTATGTCTAGAACATATCGTGACCATTGTATTACATAACTACAAATGCATACTAAATAAACACACTAAAAACATAATTTTACCTAAAGACACTTTAGACCAAGATGATCTTAATGAACTCCTAAGTATCTAAATATTCTAACATCTAATAGACTCATATATATATATATATGTGTGTGTGTGTGTGTGTGTGTGTGTGTGTGTTATGCCTTGTATATGCAGATTGTATGGGGAACATAATTGCATTCACTTCAAGGATGCTTAGGTGCATTTGGTGCATACCATTTTCACAACTGGGAGTGTATTCAATTGAGGATTTATCCTTTCTCACTCACTAAATAGAGCCTTTGATAGGGCTCAAAGGCCAAGGCTAAATCTAATATCCTACCACCATTTTACATGCATCCTATTTAATGGATATTATATGAGCCAATAACCATTTACCATGGTAAAATTGGAGTTGGAACATGGCTACGACACCAATACATGTGCACTATCATGCAATGTAGGAAAGCACATACAAAAGGAACTATGCCCAATTATGTGACTATTTTCTTGCACCTCTCTACAATATAATATTTTGCAAATAATGTTCTAGGTTGAGAAGAGAATCCATCGTACTACTCATGAGTATTGGGAATTGATATTCACTAGAATATTTTACATACTTAATAATCTATGCAGTTACTCCTCCTCCTCATTTTCTAACAAAGTATGTTCCAAATAAATTTATTCTAGGGGAGATTCCTTATAAAAAATTATTGCAAGGTTTCAATTCTTCACTAGCCAAGGATGCCAAAAAAAGAACCTTTATCCCTTATAACATGTACATTTCCATTATGGTTTTCTCAATTCCAAGCATACAAGACCGGAGGAAAATGACATGTTGGAATATAGATTTCCACAGGGACAATTTAGGAGACATGATCACATGTGCCTAGTGGAAAAACATAGTATCATGTTATTAGGTACATGGCCCTATGAACATGAACAATGGAACTATGAATTACCCTTTAAGAATTCTATAAATTGGGATGAGGTACAACTAAGAATCAAATTAAAATATTTACCCCTACACACAACATGTCTTCTAATTGAGCAGATGGAGAGGATAAAGCGGAAGTTGGTTGAAGCAAAGAGATTACTAAAAAAAGAGGATGAAAAGAGAAAATCTAAAGAAGAGAGAATAAAGCAAGAAGAATAATAGAGGATAAAATCAAAATAGGACAAAGTAGGAAAAAAAGAAGAGGAAAGATCAAAAGAAGAAGTTGATAAAGACAAGGAATAATAAGAACATAAGTTACAAGATAAAGATGAGAGAATAAAAAAATAGGAGGAATAAGAACTAAAGGAAGAAGCTAAAAATTTTGAAAAAGAAAAACTCGAAGAAGAAAAAAGGGAAAAGTAAGAATAAGAAGCTAAAAAGAGGGAAGAACAAAGAATATTGAACAAGAAAAGAGATCATAGATAGAAAAAGATCAAGAAGCTACCACATAAAGTATAGAGAACATCCAAAATAAACCATCTCTTCATGATAATCCAGAGCATATACCATATATAATAGATGAAACTACCTCCTAGTAGTTTTATAGATCTAACTATGGAGGATTTGGTGATTACTAAAATAGTATAGGCAAAGGAAAATAATTAAATATATAGTTGTTGAGATGAAATAGGTTGTCACACTAGGTAGTTTGGATAATATTTTATCTTGGGGTGAATAAAGTATTCTAGATCCTATGGAATATGTGGATGATTTGAAAATTATTGCTTATAACAATAGAAGGTCAGTCATAGTAAAACAAACCCATAAGAGGAAGATAATTGATCTTGATCATACAGTTTGTTACTAATCAAACTCTTTCCTAGAGGGAAAATTCCTAACCCCAACAAGACAACCTAGAGGAAACTCTCAGGAAATCCACCTACTATCACCTATGTGGCCTTGCCCCACTCTTTATACTAAGGAAAGGTATCATATCCAAGGGTGGAATCCCTAAGGGTCAATAAAATATAGGTTTTTGAGTAAAGAGGGGAATCTCTCTAACTTGACTTGATGGAGACTTTGTCAATTTGACACCACCCATTCTCAACGTTAAAGGATAAGTGAAAGCATGTGAATTGTTCATCAAAGGAAAATTATGAACATGATTTAGATGCATATTTCAATTAGGCCAATGTACTCATTCATATGATACAATATTCTTGGAAAATTAAAGATATATTTTTCTCATTCAACCATACAACATGAGATGCTTAGTCAAGAATGTATCCAATGGCATATTAAATCTTGGAAAATGGATCATAAAATGTATTCACAAAGAAAATTCATAAATCATTCATTCACCATACCCATAGACATTATCACGAGACCTCATATGTTTGACAAGTGTAATTTCAAACCATTAGAGTATCAAACTACTCTCAATGAGGACATTGAAGGTATTAGAGTTAGATGTGAATTTATAGAATTCAAAATGTCATCCAATGACCATGAGCATATAAACTTGTGCATCAGTTTTGTTAGTCCATAATCAATAAAACAATGATTCAAATGGAGTATTCATAACATTCTAAAGTGTGTAGCCACAACCACCGGCTCTTAAGTGCATTAACCATTTTGTGTCTAGAGAAAATTACCATCATTTAGATCCTTGAACATAAGTGTATTATCCAATGTGATTATAACCATGAGATAATGATCCAATAATGTATTTAAAACATTCTACAAAATGAGATCATATAATATAAGCATTGAGTAGTACCATATACCCACAACACTTAAGAATCTTGAAGAGACACCATCATTCAAAGCACATTTACCACCATGTATTAGGATATATTACCACCATCTAAGATCAAATATTAAGGGCACAGTGAAGAGTATTCTAAATAGTTAAGTATAAACTCCAAGCGTTGATAGTAGTAACCAAGCATTTATTCTCTATGAAATTATGTACCAGTAGTGAAATGTTAACTATTTAAGTGCTTATATTATGTTTTAAGGGTGTTTTCCATTTAGATAAGAAAGAGACCATAAATTCTACAATAAACAAGTGTTTTAAATTCTCAAAACAATCTTAAAAGAGGTGTTACATTAGCATTAGGAACCAAGTCATTCCACCTTTTATTGAATCAATTTACTTGAGAATACATTTAATATGCCAATTATGCCAAAACGTTACAAAAGAGCGTTGTATCAAAGAAAAAAATTGACCATACTGCAAATTGGAAAACCCTTGTCACAAGTGCCAAAGAGCTGGAATAATTAAGATGTCTTGCACATTTATATGGATATTAAGAGAGTTTTATATGCTATTATATATGCCAATTTCACCATAAAAAAATTGTATCTAGAAAATGAGTTTAGAACCAAAACATCAACCTCTAAAAGTTAAGTTCAATGCCCAAAAGTGCAAGTCACTTCAATTAAAGGTTAGGTCATTGCACGTGTTGTAGCATAGATTCATCTACATCAAGCATATAGATAATGAAAATAACTCAACGCTGAGATGTAAACCCTTAAATCCTTGTTACTCGAGCAAGATCAACATTGGACCATATATTTCCAAGCATGAACTAGAAAAATCTAAGGAAAATGATAAAATTTAAGCACTTTAGAGTTATTTTGTTATTGAGGGTTAGATCCAAGAACAAGCAAGCCAAAACAAGATCTAAAACCCAAAATTATGTCAACTTCAAAATATATGCCTTGAAAAATTAGTTAGCATGAAAGAGATCCAAGTAAGAAGAGATTTATCAGGTATAACCAACTTAGATCTAGCAATCTAACATAAAATCAAGTCGTTCAAATCCTAGATTGAAAAAATAAACAATAAATAGAATAAGGAAATGAAGAAAGTTTTGTTTTTTTGGTTGAAGATGTCATGTAAGAAGACCAATTACTAGATATGGGCTATTGATCCAGGTGGATATAGGTGGACACCCACCTATTCCACGAGCTCAAAAAACATTTTCCATCTTGGCAGTTTTTCGGGTTCCAAACTTCCAAGGCCATTTTGAGGCCCTAAATGACGTTTTTTGGGGATTCGAGGTCCAGGCGTCTACTTAAGGCACTAGCATGGACTAGTTGAAAATCATTCTTCTTGATTATACCTTTCCAACGGTGTATCAAGCGCCCCAAATAGAGATCGTATGCAAAAGTTACGCCCCAGGGAAGTTGGCGTATCAACTACACCCATCGAGGCCCGTAAACCTTTTGGATTTTCATCTTCCGGGGTTAAGGTTTTGGATTTTACTTATGTTAAAAAGTCCCTTAGATCCCTCATTGTAATAATAATCTTCTCATGAATGCGAGTAGCCATCACATCTCTTCTCGGAGATACGCTGCCACCATTCTAGCGAGTCTTTCACTCTGTATTTTTACAGTCTCTGTACATTTATTTCATTAATAGAAATCATGTATTAATGTATCTCTGTGTTTATGGTTTCATATCTGATACATTTGTGTTATATTATTGGATATCCGTGATATCTTTGTGCATTTATTTATTATATCTTCGTTCTCATTTCGTGCCAAAAATAATCCGGATCAACTATGGGGTCACTAAGTCTTCCTTAGGTGTGATTCATTTGTCTTTAATGTGTCAATGTTGGGTGTACCAAGAAGGATTACCCTACAAGTGTTGACTTAGGAAAGTCAAAAATTTCAAGGATGGATGGGGGGATGGTCCCTAAGAATCCTCTCCAAAGTACTACAAGGTGAAATTTAATCTTGGCCAAAACAAGAAGGAAGATCAACCATAGAACATCCTACCTGAATACATTGAAACAAGAAATAAAATGATCACAATGGATTGGGAAAGAAACCTGTAACTCAAATCGCCTTCTCAATGGAGCATGGTTCCCTTATTTTACCTTGCAATAGCTCCTTCCTATAGCATTCCTGAGAAATTAACCACAAACCCTGCAAAATAATACCCTTGAAATTCACCAAAAGAAAAATTGATATGCTCAATAGAGGCACAATAGGTAAGTTTCTCTCAATATTCTCCAACAAATAAAACCTGAGAAGGCTACCTCCTAATATCGTTAAATAGCCTTCCTTAATACAATGAGTGAATACAATTTACTTTCTCTAACCATGAGTTAAAACCATGATCTCAAGTCACAACCATGAGCAAACACAATGTGTGTGTTGAAGTTTGAGTATCTTCAGAAGATATTCTTATTGTGTCAATATTGTATTAAACCAAGACAAAACCCTAAAGAATAATATTATGTTATATTTGTAAAGTTGGCCCTATTGTGCCTTTGTAAAATTCGACCCTATTGTGCCTTGGAAAAAATCAATTGTAAATTAGAAAGGATAAAGTGTACAAGTTGGCCCTAGCCTATTTCTAGGTGGCTCAACTTGTATTTATAAGAGGCTAGGTGCCTCAATTAGAGAACACACAACACAAGCTCTCTCACACAAGTAAAAGTGAAAAAGTTTAAGCAGGAGATGCACCTATAGAGGAAGGGTGTTCTGGTAAAGGTTTTGGTTATCTATTGGAGGAATATCTTGGTCTAGTGGTGCGCTGCCCTATTCTAGTTAGGATTTCTGGTTTATCTTCTATTTGGTGAGATATCTATTGAGAGAGACATTGTACTTGTTGAATAATATATATTGAAGAAGATTTTCTAGGTTTTCTCCCCCACGAGGATTTCCCAAGATAAATCTTGTGTATACTATGGATGTCTTTCTTTCAGTGATCCTTATGCATGCAATTATTGTGTTAATAGTCTAAAGTTAAATAATATTGAACACACTTAACTTCTTAAGAGAAATTTTAACATGGTATCAAAGCGGGCCTGAAAGAATCTGTTTTCACAGTCTAGAAGGAATCGCTAGGGAAATCAAGACCATAGGAAGACTCTCCTAACTCTAGCACATCTTTCCTTGGGTTTAGATTTCCAGTTTGACGAAGATTTGAAAACTACAATTGCTGCAACTGTCAACAACTGCACAAAACCCTGAATGTGATTTTTCCCACTTTTTGGAGGACGTTGGTCAAAGTAAATATACCAAGGAGTTCTCCTAAGGAGGGAGCACCATTCCCTCCGAGCATAATTCCAAAATTCGCATTTTGAAAAATTAGGTTTTCATCATAAACCCTAGTTCAAGACATCCTGGCAGCTGTAGATTGAAATTGGAGAAGTTCACCTTGGCACAACACACTCTCTAGTAAGTACAAAACTTTTCTTTGAAAAGTTTTCATTTTTCTTATTGTATTACCATTAAAGGACAAGATGGCACCCTATACCAAGCTTGATGAGAAGCTTGAGGGTGTTGATAACTTCCGAGCATGGAAGTATAAAGTGATTCTCATTCTGGAAGAGAATGATCTAGAATATTTTGTTAAAGAAGAAGTTCCAAAAGCAGATGAAGATGAAGACAAAGCAAAGTACAAAAATAACCTAGTTAAGGAAAAGAGAATCATTGTTGATTCGAACAAGGATCATTTGATCCCTCATGTCTCATCATTGACAACTCCCAAGCAAATGTTTTATGCCTTATCTCGATTGTATGAATAAAAGAATATGAACCAGAATATGACCTTGAGGACACAACTCAAGAATATGAAGATGCATAATTCATAAAATATCCAATCTTACTTCACAAGGGTTTCTCAAATCAAAGAACAACTTGAAGCCATTGGAGACACAATCAAAGAAGCTAGATTGGTAATGACTACTTTGAATGGTCTCCCCAGATATTGGGAATCACTCATTCATGGTATATGTTCAAGAGGAAGGCTAATAAGGTTTAACAGACTATGGGAGGATTGTACTCAAGAAGAAGCCATATTGGAAGAAAGAGAAGAGAAACTAGGTGATGGAGAAAATCAAGCTCTAGCATCTCATGCTAGAAAAGGAAAGAGCAAGAAGGAAGCTCATTCACACAAGAAGCCTCATGGATTACAAAAGACACACAAGTTTAAGAAGTACTTCTCAAATTACAGATGCTACATCTGTCAGAATATGGGACACATTGTAATAAACTATCCCAACTCTAAAGGCCAGGTCAGAAAAGGAAAGTATAAAAGACATCATTCTCATGTTGTAGAAGATGATGAATCTGATCAAGAAAGAGCCAAATAAAAATACTCAAGAGAAGAATATGTATTGATATAATCTCTTACATGTACAATCACCCATGGAAGTGACACATGGATTATTTATAGTGGTGCTTCTAATCACATGACAAGTTACAAGGATTTTTTCTCATAATTAGTTCAGAAGGATTCACCTCACAAGGTGAAGTCCGGTGGTGACTATCAATATCCCATCAAAGTTGTAGGAGAAGCATCCTACAGATTAGATTCCAGAAAACCTATGAATATGAAGGATGTTTTGTATGTACTTGGTTTTAATAAAAATCTCCTTTCTATCTCATCTTTGTATGAGAAAGGATTCAAAGTTGTTTTTATTGATGGTGAAGTTCTCATGTGGCCAAAAGGAAAATCCATTGATGTTGTTGTATAGATTGTTGTTCAAGAAGGATGCATATACAATTTAAAGGGACATTCAGTTTCAACATTAGTACACACTATAATCACTCCAAGTGAACTATGGCATAGAATATTTGCTCACATTCATTACAAAGCCCTACCGATCGTGAGTAAGATGGTGACAGATTTTCTAGAAATCCAAGTGGATCATGAATGCATATGAAAGGGATGTGCAAAAGGAAAACACGTGAAGAAACCTTTTCCAAGTAGTGACAACAAAGCCAAAGGAGCCTTGGACATTATACATTCATACGTATGTAGATCGATGTCAACCACTTCACGTAGCAAGTATGTATACTATGTTTCATTTATTGATGATTTCTCACGTAAAACTTGGATTTATTTTTTGAAAGCTAAAATTGAAGTATTCAAGAAGTTTAAATAATTCAAGGCACTTGTTGAAAACCTATTTGAAAAGAAGATAAATATTTTGAGGTCAAATAATGGAGGATAATTCACATAAGATGAATTCAAGACATTCTGCAAAGAATTTGGGATTAAGAGGGATCTCTCTACTCCCTACAATCCTCAACAGAATGGTGTGGCATAAAGAAAGAATTGTACAATCATGGAAGTAGTAAAGGCCATGATTCATGATCAAGACTTACTGATGCGTCTGTGGGTAGAAGCAACCAGGACCACATTATATGTACAAGACAAAATTCTTGACCATGTACTTGGGAACAAGACACCAGAAAAAATGTGTACAGGTGAAAAGCCAGAGGTCAACCACCTAAGGATATTTGGTTGTCTAGTGTATTTGCATGTTCCTAAGGAGAAAATATAGAGGTTGGACCCTTCAGGAAATAAGGGTATATTTTTTGGATATCGTGAGACATCGAAGGAATACATAGTTTACATCCCTAGTCACCGAAAAATTGAGACTAGAAGAGATGTCACCTTCGATGAGGATGCATCCTTCAATAAATCAAGATAGAAGCATACAAATGAGATCCATGATGAGAAACCTGAAGCTCCCAGAGTTACAGATACAAATGCAGGTGATGATGTTTTATTAGAAGATCATGATATGGAAGAACCACATAGACCTGCAAATTCATCCCGAGAGGTGAATACTAAGAAGATAAGACTATCTTGGGCTTGAGAAATTATTCAGGATGCAGAGAAGTATGGTGCTCCAGATGGATCCTTTAAAGAAAGAAAGAGACCATGACCATATTCTAGTTACATGGTATTGTTAAGTGAAATTATTGATGTTGATCCTACTAGTTATGAAGAGGCTTCAGAGAAGAAAGAATGGGAGGATGCCATGGTTGAAGTGTACTAGTCAATTGTAAAGAATGATGTTTGGGATGCGTTTCCAAGACTGAAAGAGAAGACAGTGGTAAGTTCCAAGTGGATTTACAAGACAAAGAATTCAATAGATGAAAGTATCAATAAGTATAAGGCGATATTCATGGCACGTGGTTTCTCCCATAAAGAAGGAATATACTACGAGGAGACATTTTCTCCTGTGGCGAGATACACTTCGATTAGAGATATAATTGCGATAGTTGCACCGATGAAGTGGAAGGTACACCAGATGGATGTGAATACAACCTCTCTAAATGGTGTAATAGAAGAGGAAGTGTATGTATAGAAGCCACAAGGCTTCAAGACACATGACAATCAGACACATGTGTGCATATTGAAGAAAGACTTGTACAAATTGAAGCAAGCACCCAGGGCATGGTATGGTAGAATTGACAGTTTCTTGATGAGCTTGGGATTTACCAAGAGTAAAGTAGATTCCAACCCTTACTACAAGGTTGTGGATGGTGGAGCAGTGATATTACTATTATATGTGGATAACCTATTTCTAATAGGGAACGATAAGCTCATCGTTGAGTGCAAGAGGAAGATTACAGTAGAGTTCAAGATGAAATACCTTGGTATGATGCACTATTTCTTGGGTATAGAGGTATGACATAGACTGAGTGAGGTTTTCCTTAACCGAGGAAAATATGTTGTAGAGATTCTAAAGAGATTCATAATGATGGATTGTAAGGCCATGCCTACACCAATGGTGACGAATATGAAGTTATTGAGTGATACATCTTCAAAGATAGTGGATGCCACCATGTATAGACGGATATTTGGTTCATTGATGTACTTAATTAACATGAGGCCATACATATGTTTTGTTGAGAACACATTGAGTCAGTATATGGTTGAGCCGAGAGGTGTTCACTTGGTTGCAAAAAAACATGTGATGAGGTACCTGAAAGGTACAATTGATTATGGACTCAGATATGCTTTAGATCATGAGATAAGCCTTCAAGGATTTATTGATTTAGATTGGGCTAGTAGTGTTGCAAACCAGAAGAGTACATCGGGATGTTTCTTCAGTTTGGGATCAACTGTGATCTCATGGTTTAACAGGAATCCTACGAGTGTAGTACTCAGTAAAATTGGGGCAGAATACACAGCAACGTGCTCAGATAGAAGCAAAGCAATGTGGCTTCATAAGGTGCTTGTAGGATTGTTTGATCTCGAGTTAGAGGCGACTTGCATCTAGTGTGAAAACCAAAGTTGTGTGAATTTGGAAAAGAACCCAATGTTCCATGAAAAGTCCAAGCATATTGAGATCAGGTACCATTACATCAGAGACATGGTACACAAGGGAGATGTGAAGCTCCAATATGTCGCTATAGATGAGCAGATAATAGACGTGTTGACCAAGCCTTTGTCGAGAGTGAAGTTTGTATACTTCAGAGACAAGCTTGGTGTGGTCCAGAAGGACATCACTAGTAAGAGGGAGTGATGAGTTATGGATGTGATTCTATCATAGTAGCATCAACATGCAGAAGTAGAAATGGGTATTCATTCATTCACAATAACATTACTGACTATGGCATCGGTCAACATGACCTTGCAAAAGGTCAACAAATTCCAAGCCTTCGGGGCTGGCTAGTTACCCAGCTTTTCAAGTTGGTGGGCCAACCTGTGTGGTTGGAGGTGTTTCCTATCCTTGGTATTGATGGGTAGTGTGTGCACACTACATCACCTAATCCTTGTGATTATATGCCTGGTCATTGTGGACCGATTTCCTGGTGTGCGAAAAAGAGGTTACTAGTTCTTTATGAACTAGATAACTGATTTTGTGTGAGTTGACAAGTTACTAGTTATTTACGAACTAGATGTCAGATTCTGTGTGAGATGACGGGTTACTATTTCTTTAGGAACTAGATGCTATATTATGTGTGAGCTGGCAAGTTAGTAGTTCATTATGAACTAGATGTCAAATTCTGTGTGAACTGACAAGTTACTAGTTCTTTATGAACTAGATGCCAGATTATGTGTGAGTTGGTGAGTTAAAGCCCCGTGATGAGATAAAGCATGGAAGTATGATGATACCTTGGATGCATGATGTGGTTAAAAAAATTCTTCAATATAGATTCATGGAAATTCAACAAGTCAATGGTTAAGTGTATAGAAGTGCAAAAGCAATCATGATGATCGTGCGAGAATAATACCTTCCTTGCTAAGAGGGAGTGTTGAAGTTTGAGTAGCTTTGGAAGACATTCTTATTGTATCAATATTGTATTAAACCAAGAAAAAACCATAAAGAATAATATCATGTTATATTTTTAAATTTGGCCCTATTGTGCCTTTGTAAAAGTCAACCCTATTGTGCCTTGGAAAAAGTCATTTATATATTAGAAAGGGTAAAGTGTACAAGTCAGCCTTGAACTATTTCTAGGTGGCTCAACTTGTATTTATAAGAGGCTACACACCTCACTTGGAGAACACACAACACAAGCTATCTCACATAAGTAAAAGTGTGAAAGTCTGAGGAGGAGACACACCTACAGAGGAAGGGTGTTCTAGTAAAGGTTTTGGTTATCTGTTGGAGGACTATCTTGGTCTAGTGGTGTGCTACCCTATTTTGGTTAGGGTTTTTGGTTTATCTTATGTTTGGTGAGATATCTCTTGAGATAGACATTGTACTTATTAAATACTCTATACTGAATAAGCTTTGATAGGTTTTCTACCCCACGAGGGTTTCCAAGGATAAATCTTGTGTATATTGTGGATATCTTTCTTTTAGTGGTCCTTATGCATGTAGTTATTGTTTAAATAATCTAAAGTTAAAGAATTATGAACACACTTAACTG
>WSFP011479748.1:0-16374 GCA_009831015.1 Picea engelmannii
GAAGTATGGCTTTGTGGCTTAGTGCACAGGAATGGATGAATGTAAGAGATTGAAGAATAATAGAGAATAAGAAGTAGTTGGTGGACGTAGCCCCACACTGGGGTGAACCACGTAAATCTTGTGTATGTTGTGTTTGTCATTGATTTTCTTAGTGATTTTTTTATTATGTATGATGGATAGATCTGATGTTTCTTAGTTCTTTACTTTCACTTTATGAATGAATGTTAGATGTAACTCTATGATGTGTGTTAAGTAGTTGAAGTGTTTACTCTTTGTAGTTACTGCGTCGATCCATATTAGGGTTTGGTCTACGATGTTAATAAAATCTAATGAACTAAGGTATATCATATTCTACGTGTTATTAAAGTACTTTGTGAAGTGTTATAATCACATATATGTCTCCCATCTTGGTTACAGACACCTGAGTCCTATAATCCTCCCTGCCTCTACCTCGGGTGAAACTTTGCCTGCTTCGCAGGTGTTGCTGAAAGGGTTGGTATTTAGGGTTTTGTTGGTGCGATGTTGAAGCGTTGAACCCTGGGTATACCCCTGTGCCAACAGAGGGCAAGTCAAGTCTTCTGGTCAGAGCCTATTGGGCCCTTCATTTTTGGATTTGAATCTACGCAAGAAGGAATACAAGCCCAGTTTTCGTTTAACACGAGTTATGCAAGCTACAGAAGAAGCTAGAATGTGGAGCAAGTAAAACTAATAGAAATCGGTTGCGGAAAGAGACAACGCAACACCAACAAGGAAAAAGAATTTACAATAGAACAAGAAAGCATGCAAGCCCAAATCCAGAAGATCCCAATCAACTTATATATATGAGATGTATACGATTGTAAAAGGCTTCTTGTTGTTGTTCAGTTTAGTTGAGAAACGATTTTGTAAATGTAATTTGTATATAGTTTTGGCTAGATAAATCTTTGTGGCATGAGTCCAGATTTAGACATTTGTAACAGAGTACCAATCTATATCTCTGAGATTGTATTCGTTAATTTCTGAAGATAATAGATGAAGAAGGACTCGGAATTTTGAAATAGAATGTGTCATACTGTGTTTATGCTTATGCATTGTATCTTTACAGCACTTATTTATGCTTGATAATATCAATTGATCCAGGTGGATATCTGTGGCCACCCACCTTTTCAATCTGGATCAAAACAACTTTCTGGCAATTTTGGTAATTTACTATTTTTAGCAGTTTTTCGGGTCCTGAACTTCCGGAGCCGTTTTGAGGCCCTAAACAACGTTTTTTGGGGTATCTTTCGTTTAGCTAATTTCATCATGAAAATTTCATCAACAATTTTATTCCTCAGATAGATCTTTCCAACGGAATATCATATGCAAAAGTTACGACCTTGGGAAGTTGATGTACTAACTTACCGAAACAGGGCCCACATGACTTTTGGTGCTTCATCTCCCAAGGTTAGGTTTTTGGATGTCTAGGGTTTTTGACACTCCTGTTTATTGTAAAAAGGCCTTCAGAGCCTCATTGTATTCATCTTCTTGCGAATGAGCGCAATCGTCACATCTCTTCTCAGAGATAAGCTTCCACCATTCTAGCAAGCTTGTTTTCCGCTGCATTTTACAATTTCATCTTATTTCCTTATTGAATAGAAAACCAGTTTTACTGTATCTCTATTATTCTCTGTTAAGCATCTATTAATAATCTGTAGTCATTTCGTTCTACTAATAAAATTTGGATCAGTGGTGTCAGAGTGGTATGCTCCTTGTCGTCTTAATGCATATCCCCAATGAGGTCAAAGTACAAAGAATTGGTTCTCGAGCTTGTTTCTCTTGACGACCAAATCTCTCGCACGCCCAAGCGAAATCTCATGGCAGGAGAAAAGAAAGATGATGGGATAGGAGATCCTTTCAAAATGTTGCTTGAGGAATCCCTCACACAACAGAGGAATGAAATGACTACATATTATTAACATATGCTTAACACAGAATAACAGAGATACAATAAAACTGATTTTCTATTCAGTAAGGAAATAAGATGAAACTATAAAATGCAGCGAAAAACAAGCTTGTTGGAATGGTGGTGGATTATCTATGAGAAGGAATGTGATGGTTGTGCTCATTCACAAGAAGATGATTACAATGAGGCTCTGAAGGCCTTTTTAAAATAAACAGGAGTGTCAAAAACCCTAAACATCCAAAAACCTAACCCTAGGAGACGAAGCACCAAAAGTCATGTGGGCCCCGCTTGGGTAATTCAGTACATCAACTTCCCAGGGTCGTAAATTTTGCATACGATATTTGTTTTAGGAGTACGATAGCCCATTGGAAAGAGTTATCTGAGGAATACAATTGTTGATGAAAATTTCATATTAAAGTTTTTCAACTGGAAGATACCCAAAAATATGTCATTTAGGGCCTCAAAACGGCTTCGGAAGTTCAAGACCTGAAAAAATGCTAAAATTACCAAAATTGCCAAAAAGTTGTTTTGAGCTAGATGGAAAAGGTGGGTGGCCACCGATATCCATTTAGAGCGACATATGGTGCTCAAGTATCGTGGTGCTCTGCATAAATACATCCAAACCGAAATGGAATTTTTGGACATCTCGTCCTTAGGCGCGGCCTACCGATATGTCATCAAAATCGAGAAGAAGCTCAAACAAAAGACATGGAAATTTGGGCCTGGGAACCCCTCACAGCAAAATCCAGGAAAGGGTGGCCCCAAATCATAGAAAAAAGGACAGAGCAAAGATGGACAGTATCAAGACAACCAGTCCAAGCCGCAAGCAAAGAAGGACACAAGAAAGACAAAGAAAGATACCGAGAAGTGGTGCAACTTCCATAAGATCCCTTGGAATAACACTGTTGATTGTCGCTCAAAGCAGTCGCTGGTGGCCGAAGTGAAAGCCTCTAAATCAGATGCGGGTTCTGACTATGAGTCAGAACTATAAAGGTGAAGACGGATCATTGACGCAGAACCCAGTGCCATTGTTGCTACGGCCAAGTTCCATCCTGATGAACCAGACAAACCAGAAGAAGGAGAGTGCCTCTTCCATTCACAGATGTGGGTAAAAGGCACCCCGCTGCACTTCATCCTTGATAGCGATAGCCAGAAGAAACATCATCTCAGCAGAGGTTGTCGAGTGGCTAGCCCTACCGACAACGCCACACCCACAACCCTACACCATTGGATGGCTCTACCAAAGAACCGATCTTCGCGTCAGCCAACAGTGTTGACTATCATACGGAATCAAGCCCTTCAAAGACAAGGTATTGTGTGATGTCTCTCCTCTTGAAGTTTGTGATGTTCTTTTGGGCCAACCTTATTTATGGAAATTTCATCTTGTATATGATTCTAGGCCTCGTAGTTTTATTATTACTTTGAACGAGAAAGTGTACAGGATACCTGAGGCAGTCCCACCTAGTGATATTTCCTTGATCTATGTCAAGCAATGCAGCAAGGCCATCTCTCAAATGGGGAAGTTTGTCTTCTTCATGATTCGCTCTCAGAATGAGTCAAATATCACAGCCACATCCAGGGTCTCTCCAGACGACCTCTCCACACAACAGAAGCAAGTATATAAGGTCGTCAAAGAATACTCGGATAACTTCTCCTCACCTACTAGGATACCTTTGCACTGTCAGGTCAAGCACCCCATTGATCTAACCCTCGTCGCACCATTGCCCAATGGGCCAGTCTATCGCCTCTCTATGTTAGAGAATGAAGAGATCAAGTGACAGATCCAAGAACTTCTCTAAAAGGGGCACATCTGTCCCATCTCATCACCTTGTGGGAGCCCAATCATGCTGGTACAGAATAAATATGGAACCTGGAAACTCTGCATTGATTACTGGGCCTTGAATAAAATCACTGTCAGAAACCGGTACCCAATTCCCCGAATCGACAACCTCCTTGATCAACTTATGGGGGCCAAACACTTCAGTAAGATTGATCTGAAGTCTGGCTACTACTAGGTCCTGATAGAACAGACAGATGTATGGAATACCGCCTTCAAGTCAAAGGAAGGCCTTTTTTAATGGTTGACCATGCCCTTTTCTTTGACAAATGTTCCAGTCATTTTCATGAGGATGATGGACGATATCCTGTGACCATTCACCAATACTTTTGTAGTGGTATATCTGGATGAACTTCTCATTTACAACAAGTCTTGGGCAGAACACTTGCAACATATTTAGCAGGTTCTGCACACCCTACGGAAGCACAAGTTATGCGCCAACTTGGAAAAATGCTCCTTCGGCATGGACAAGGTCCATTACTTGGGATACATCATTAATAAACATGGCATACATGTGGATCCAGCCAATATCCAAGTCATCTGTGACTGGCCAGCCCCAACCACACTCACTAAGCTTCGGAGCTTCTTGGGCCTTGCCAATTTCTACCGCAGGTTCATGTTGAGATTCTCGCATATTGCATGGGCCCTCAGCCAAATAACCAAGGATGGTGGTAAGTAAAAATTTGCGTTGGGACGATCCTAACAACAATCGTTTGATGATTTGAAGCTATGCTTATGCTTAGCCCCAATAATTTGACTACCAGACCTGTCGCAGCCCTTTGAGATCGAGACATATGCTTCAGACTATGTTGTGGGCATCATTCTCACTCAACACGTCCACCCCGTGGCCTATCATAGTGAGACACTATCAGATGTTGTCTGTAAGTACCCTACTTATGACAAATAAATGTACTCCATTGTGCAAGCTTGCCGCCACTGGAGAGATTACATTCTTGGGAAGGAGACAGTCATCCACACTGATCATAAACCACTACATTTCATGCATACACAAGGTAAATTATAGAATGACCACCATCAAAAGTACTCCACATACTTACAACAATTCCACCTCAACATCAAGTATAAAATAGGAAGCACCAACCGCATAGATGATTTCCTTAGTAGACTACCAGTCGCGACACTCACCATGGTGCTAGACTCTTGCGGCCATGAGACCTCTAGATGGCCCCAACTCTATGAGACAGACCCAGACTTCGCCACCACCTACAAAATGTTGGGTGCAAACATAGTTGTCAATAATTTCTATCTTCAGGATGGGTTGTTGTGTCGTTTGGGCCATATATGCGTTCCATTAAGCGAGCGAGCGACGATGATTTGGGAAGCCCACTACAGTCGAGTGGCAGGACACTTCAGCATCGAAAAGATAGTGGCGATGCTACAAAAACATTTCTACTGGCCGAAAATTCGATAGGAGGTCAGCAAGTATATCAGGTCATGCACTGCCTTCGTTATTTCCAAACCGACCACTAAGAAACAAAGCCTCTACACCCCTCTTCCTACTCCTGACAGGTCATGGGAATCCATCTCAATGGACTACATGTCAGGCCTCCCGTTCACCAAGCGGGGAAATGACTGTGTTTTGTGGTTGATGATTGCTTTTCTAAGATGGTGATTATGGTTTCCTGCAAGAGGAGCATCACAGCAGAAGCCACTGCCAAGATATTCTTTGAACAGGTTTGGGTACATTTTCGAATCCCAAAAACCATTGTCTTAGATAGAAACAATCGATTTCTCATCACATTCTTGTCGAGCCTCTGGTCACTATTGGACACCAAGCTCACCAAATCCATGGCCTTCCACCCCAGGACAGATGGCCAAACCGAGGTTGTAAATCGAATGATCGTGCATATCCTGCACATGTATAATTCCAAGAACCCTCGCACATGGGATGAGAGTCTTCCCTATGTCCAGCATAGCTACAATGGAGCCCTGCATAACTCAACCGGCCACAGCCCCTTTCAGGTGGGGTTGGGATTCCAACCATTGGGTCCCATAGATGTTTCACTTCCCCTTGCGGTCACCGCGACAGACTCATCTCCTGCTCCAACTGAAGCTAACAAATCCACCCGGTTCATTGAGTGGATCCAGCACATCCGCCAACAGGTTCAGGATATCCTACAAAAGTCTAATGACAAGTACAAGCAACGCCATGATCAACATCGGGTGCCACATAAGTTTCAGGTGGGCTACAAAGTTTGGTTGCACTTGTAGAAAGAACGCCTTACAGAACCCCATCGGAAGCTTCACCCACTCCGTTATGGGCCATACACCATCACCAAGGTTGTGGGGGATAATTATTTTGAGCTCAACATTCCACCTTTCCTTGGCCCACATCGAGTGTTCAACGTGGACCTCCTTCGACCTTATTTCCCACCATTATTGGACACCTTAGACGTAGCAGAACAACTGACACCAACAGAGCTCAACCCCGACTGCATACAACAGGCATCCAATGATCATATTGTGGACACACAGATCAAGGGCACTCGACAACAAAGGATCCATCTTTATTGAGTCATCAAAGAAGGGCAGCTTCTGCACCAAGGCAAGTGGCTCACTCGAGGCTAAATTCAACATAAATTTCCTCATCTGATGGGGGCAGTCAATGCAAAGGACACCATTGATTCCTGAGGGAGTATTGATGCAGGTGGATATCGGTGGCCACCCACCTTTTCCAGCTGGCTCAAAACAACTTTCTGGCAATTTTGGTAATTTACTATTTTTAGCAGTTTTTCAGGTCTTGAACTTCTAGAGCCGTTTTGAGGCCCTAAACGACGTATTTTTGGGTATCTTCTGCTTAAAGTATTTTATCATGAAATTTTCATCAATGGTTGTAGTCCTCGGATATATATTTCCAACGGGCTATCGTACGCCTAAAACGGAGATCGTATGCAAAAGTTACGACCCCAGGAAATTGATGTACTGACTTACCCAAACGAGCTCCACATGACTTTTGGCGCTTCATCTCCTAGGGTTAGGTTTTTGGATGTCTAGGGTTTTTGACACTCCTGTTTATTGTAAAAATGCCTTCAGAGCCTCATTATAATCATCTTCTTATGAATGATCGCAGCAGTCACATCTCTTCTCATAGATAAGCCGCCACCATTCCAGCAAGCTTGCTTTCCGCTGCATTTTACAGTTTCATCTTATTTCCTTATTGAATAGAAAACCAGTTTTATTGTATCTATGTTATTTTGTGTTAAGCATCTGTTAATAATCTATAGTCATTTCATTCTGGCTATAAAATCTGGATCAGTGGTATCAGAGCAGTCTTCTCCTTGTCGTCTTAATTCATGTCCCCAACGAGGTCAGAGTACAAAGAATTGGGTCTCGAGCTTGTTCCTCTTGAGGACCAAAGCTCTCGCACGCCCAAGAAACCTCTCATGGTAGGAGAAAAGAAAGATGATGGGACATGAGATCCTTTCAAAATGTTGCTTGAGGAATCCCTCATGCAACAGAGGAATGAAATGACTATAGATTATTATCATATGTTTAACATACAATAACATAGATACAGTAAAACTGGTTTTCTATTCAATAAGGAAATAAGATGAAACTGTAAAATGCAGTGGAAAACAAGCTTGTTGGAATGGTGGCAGCTTATCTCTAAGAAGAAATGTGACAGCTGTGCTCATTCGCAAGAAGATGATTACAATGAGGATTTTAAGGAACTTTTAGAATAAATAGGATTGTCAAAAACCCTAGACATCCAAAAACCTAACCCTAAGAGATGAAGCACCAAAAGTCATAAGGGCCCCGTTTGGGTAAGTCAGTACATCAACTTCTTGGGGTCGTAACTTTTGCATACAATCTTCATTTTAGGCGTATGATATCCCCTTGGAAAGATCTATCTGAGGACTACAAATGTTGACAAAAATTTCCTCGTAAAAATCTTCGACCAGAAGATACCCAAAAAGACTTCGTTTAGGGCCTTAAAATGGTTTCAAAAGTTGAGCACCTGAAAAACTGCTAAAAATAGTAAATTTCCAAAATTGCCAGAAATTTGTTTTGAGCCAGCTGGAAAAGGTGGTTGGACACCAATATTCATTCAGAGCGACATCTGGTTCTATGCATAGATAAATCTAGACCGAAATGGAATTTTTGGACATTTTGTCCTTGGGCGCGGCCTACCGATATGCCATCAAAATCAAGTATAATCTTAAACAAAAGACACAGCAATTTGGGTCCGGGAAACCCTCACAGAAAAATCCAGGAAAGGGTGGTCTCAACCAACAAAACAAAGGACAGATCAAATATGGACAGTATCAGGACAACTAGTCCAAGACGCAAGCAAAGAAGGACACCAGAAAGACAAAGAAAGATACCAAGAAGTGGTGTGACTTCTATAAGAGCCCTTGGCATAACACTGTTGACTGTCGCTCAAAGCATTTGCTAGTGGCCAAAGTGAAAGACTCTGAATTAGATGTGGGTTCTGACTCTGAGTCAAAACCATAAATGGGAAGACAAATCATTGACGTGCAACCCATTGCCACCGTTGCTACCACCAAGTTCCAACCTGATGAACCAAACGAACTAGAAGAAGGAGAGTGCATTTTCCATTCACAGATGTGGGTAAAAGGCACCCCACTGCAATTCATCATTGATAGCGGTAGCCAGAAGAACCTCATATCAGCAAAGGTTGTCAAGTGGCTAGCCCTGTCGACAATGCTACACCCACAACCCTACACCATTGGATGGCTCTGTCAAGGAAGCGATCTCTGCGTCAGGCAATAGTGTCGACTGTCATACGGCATCAAGCCCTTCAAAGACGAGGTATTGTTTCATGTTGAACCTCTCAAAGTTTGTGATGTTCTTTTGCGCCAACCTTATTTATGGAAACATCATGTTGTATATGAGTCTAGGCCTCATAGTGTTATTATTACTTTGAACAAGAAACTGTACAGGATACTTGAGGTAGTCCCAACTAGTGTTATTTCCTTGATCTCTGCCAAGTAATGCAGCAAGGTCATCTCTTAGATGGGGAAGTTTGTCTTCTTCATTATTCTCTCTCAGAATGAGCAAAATATCATAGCCACATCCAGGGTCTCTGCAACCAACCTCTCCACACAGCAGAAGCAAGTAAACAAGGTCGTCGAAGAATACTCTGATATCTTCTCGTCACTTACTGGGATACCTCTGCACTGTCATGTCAATCACCCCATTGATCTAACCCCCGACGCACCACTGCCCAATGGGCCAGTATATCATCACTCTATGTTAGAGAATGAGGAGATCAAGCGATAGATCCAAGAACTTCTCCACAAGCGGCACATCTGTCCCAACTCATCACCTTGCGGGAGCCTAATTGTGTTGGTACAGAAGAAATATGGAACCTAGCGACTCTGCATTGATTACTGGGCCTTGAATAAAATTGCAGCCAAAAATCGGTACCTAATTCCCTGAATCGATGACCTCCTTGATCAACTCATGGGGGCCAAACACTTCAGTAAGATTGATCTGAAATTTGGCTACCACCAGGTCCCAATAGAACAGACAGATGTATGGAATACTGCCTTCAAGTCAAAGGAAATCCTTTTGGAATGGTTGGCCATGCCCTTTGCTTTGACAAATTCTCCAACCACTTTCATGAGGATGATGGACGATATCTTGTGACCATTCACCAATACTTTTGTAGTGGTATATCTGGATGACATTATCATTTACAACAAGTCCTGGGCAGAACACTTGCAGCATATTCAATAGGTTCTTCACACCCTGTGGCAGCACAAGCTATACGCCAACTTGGAAAAATGCTCCTTCGGTATGGACAGGGTCCATTACCTGGGATACATAATTGACCAACACGGCGTACATGTGGATCTAGCCAAGATCCAAGTCATTCGTGACTGGCTAGCCCCAACCACACTCAGTGAGCTTCAGAGCTTCTTGGGCCTTGCCAATTTCTACCGCAATTTTGTGTTGGGATTCTCCCATATTGCATGGGCCCTCAACCAAATAACCAGGGGTGGTGGTAAGGAAAAATTTGCGTGGGGCCGGTCCCAACAAAAAGCATTCAATGACTTGAAGTAGCGCTTGTGCTCAGCCCTAGTACTTTCACTACTATACCTACAACAACCCTTTAAGATCGAGATAGTTTCTTTAGACTATGTTGTGGGCATCGTTCTCACTCAGCACGACCACCCCATGGCCTATCATAGTGAGACACTATCAGATGATGTACGTAAGTACCCTACTTATGACAAAGAAATGTACTGCATTGTGCAAGCCTACCGTCGGTGGAGACATTACATTCTTGGGAAGGAGACAGTCATCCACACTGATCATAATCCACTATAGTTCATGCAGACACAAGGAAAATTACAAAATCACCGCCATCAAAAGTGGTCCACATGCTTACAACAATTCCACCTCAAGATCAAGTATAAAATAGGAAGCACCAACCGTGTTGTTGATTGCGTTAGTAGACTGCCAGTCGTAGCACTCACCATGGTGCTAGACTCTTGTGGCCATGATACCTATGGATGGCCCCAACTCTATGAGACAGACCCAGACTTCTCCACCACCTACCAAATGTTGGGTGCAAACATAGTTGTCAATAATTTCCATCTTCAGGATGGGTTATTCTGTCATCTGGGCCATATCTCTATTCCATCAAGTGAACGAGTGAAGTTGATCTAGGAAGCCCACTACAGTTGGGTGCTAGGACACTTCGGTGTCAAAAATACAGTGGCGATGCTACAGAAACATTTCTACTGGTCGAAACTTTGACAAGAGGTCAGCAAGTATATCAGGTCTTGCACCACCTACGTTATTTCCAAACCGACCACTAAGAAATAGGGCATGTACACCCCTCTTCCTACTTCTAAAAATACATGGGAATCCATCTCAATGGACTACATGTCAGGCCTCCCGTCCACCAAGCGGGGAAATGACTTTGTTTTTGTGGTTGTTGATTGCTTTTCTAAGATGAAAATTATGGTTGCCTGCAAGAAGAGCATCATAGCAGAAGCCAATGCCAAGCTCTTCTTTCAACAAGTCGGGGTACATTTTGGAATCCCACAAACCATTGTCTCTGATCAAGACAGTCGATTTCTCATTACATTATGGTTGAGCCTCTAGTCACTGTTGGACACCAAGCTCACCAAATCCACGGCCTTCCACCCCTAGACAGATGGCCAAACCGAGTTCATAAATCAAATGATCATGAATATCCTGTGCAAGTATAATTCCAAGCACCATCTCACATGGGATGAGATTCTTCCCTATGTCCAACATAGCTAAAACCGAGCCCTGCATAGCTCAACCAGCCACAACCCCTTTCAAGTGGGTTTGGGATTCGAACCATTGGGTCCCATAGATGTTGCACTTCCCCTTGTGGTCACCGCGGTCGACTCATCTCCTAATCCAACTGAAGATGACAAAGCCACCCAGTTCATTGAGTGAATCCAACACATCTTCCAACAGGTTCAGGATATCCTACAGAAGTCCAATGACAAGTGCAAGCAGCGCCATGATCAACATAGGGTGCCACATAAGTTCTAGGTGGGCGACAAAGTTGGGTTGTACTTGTAGAAAGAAGTCCTTACAGGACCCCATCGGAAGCTTTGCCTAGTCCATTATGGGTCGTACACCATCACCAAGGTTGTGGGGGGAAATTATTGTGAGCTCAACATTCCTCCTTTCCTTCGCCTGCACCCAATGTTCAACATGGACCTCCTTCGTCCTTATTTCCCACCATTATTGGACACCTCAGACGTAGCAGAACAACTAACACCAACAGATCTCAACCCCGAATGCATACAATAGGCATCCAATGATCAGATTGTGGATACACAGATCAAGGGCACTCGACAGCAAAGGATCCATCTTTATCGAGTCGTCAAAGAAGGGCAGCTCCTGCACCAAGGCAAGTGGCTCACCTCGGGCCCAATTCAGTAGAAATTTCCTCATCTGATGGGGAAACTCAACACAATGGATACCATTACTTCCTAAGGAGGGAGGATTGATCTAGGTGGATATCGATGGCCACCCACCTTTCCCAGCTGGCTCAAAACAACTTTCTGGCAATTTTGGTAATTTACTATTTTTAGCAGTTTTTTGGGTCTTGAACTTCCAGAGCCGTTTTGAGGCCCTAAACGATGCTTTTTGGGTATCTTTCTATTGTAAAATTTATTTGTGAAATTTTCATCAATAGTTTAAGTCCTCGAATAGATCTTTCCAACGGGATATCATATGCCTAAAACGGATATCGTATGCAAAAGTTACGACCTCGGGAAGTTGATGTACTGACTTACCCAAACGGGGCCCACATGACTTTTGGCACTTCATCTCCTAGGGTTAGGTTTCTGGATGTCTAGGGTTTTGACACTCATGTTTATTGTAAAAAGGCCTTCAGAGCCTCATTTTAATCATCTTCTTGCAAATGAGTGCAGTCGTCACATCTCTTCTCAAAGATAAGCCGCCACCATTCCAACAAGCTTGTTTTCCACTGCATTTTACAGTTTCAACTTATTTCCTTATTGAATAGAAAACCAGTTTTACTGTATCTCTATTATTTTGTGTTAAGCATATGTTATTAATCTGTAGTCATTTCATTCTACTCATAAAATCTGGATCAGTGGTATCAGAGTGGTCTTCTCCTTGTCGTCTTAATGCATGTCCCCAATGAGGTCAGAGTACAGAGAATTGGGTCTCGAGCTTGTTTCTCTTGAGGACCAAAGCTCTCGCACGCCCAAGTGACCTCTCATGGCAGGAGAAAAGAAAGATGATGGGACAAGAGATCCTTTCAAAAAATTTCTTGAGGAATCCCTCAGGCAACAAAGGAACGAAATGACTATAGATTATTAACAGATGCTTAACACAGAATAACAAAGATATAGTAAAATTGGTTGTCTATTCAATAAGGAAATAAGCTGAAATTGTAAAATGTAGCGAAAAACAAGCTTGCTGGAATGGTGGTGGATTATCTCTGAGAAGAGATGTGATGGTTGCGCTCATTCACAAGAAGATGATTACAATGAGGCTCTGAAGGCCTTTTTACAATAAACAGGAGTGTCAAAAACCCTAGACATCCAAAAACCTAACCCTAGGAGATGAAGCACCAAAAGTCATGTGGGCCCCATTTGGGTAAGTCAGTACATCAACTCCTTGGGTTTGGAACATTTGCATACGATCTATGTTTTAGGCGTATGATAGCTCGTTGGAAAGATCCATTCGAGGACTACAATTTTTTATGAAAATTTCACAATTATATATTTTGATCGGAAGATACCCAAAAAAACGTCGTTTAGGGCCTCAAAATGGCTCCGGAAGTTCAGGAACCGAAAAACTGCTAAAAATAGTAAATTACCAAAATTGCTAGAAAGTTGTTTTGAGCCAGCTGGAAAAGGTGGGTGGCCACCGATATCCATTCAGAGAGACATATGGTGCTTAAGTATCGTGGTGATCTACATAGATACATCCAGATCGAAATGGAATTTCTAGACATCTCGTCCTTGGGAGAGGCTTACTGATATGTCGTCAAAATCGAGCAGAAGCTCAAACAAAAGATGTGACAATTTGGGCTCGGGAACCCCGCACAACAAAATCCAGGAAAGGGCATCCCAGACCATAGAACAAAGGACAGATAAAAGATGGACAGTATCAGGACAACCAGTCCAAACCGCAAGCAAAAAAGGACACCGGAAAGAAAAAGAAAGATACTGGGAAGTGGTGCGACTTCCATAGGAGCCCTTTGCATAACACTGTTGATTGTCGCTCAAAGCAATCCCTGGTGGCTGAAGTGAAAGCTTATGAATCAAATGTGGGTTCTGACTCTGAGTCAGAACCAAAAAGGGAAGACAAATCATTGACATGGAACTGACTGCCAGCGTTTCTACCACTAAGCTCCAACCTAATGAACCAGATGAACTAGAAGAAGGAGAGTGCCTCTTCCATTCACAGATCTGGGTAAAAGGCACCCCGCTGCACTTCATCATTGATAGTGGTATCCAGAATAACCTCATCTTAGTAGAGGTTGTCAAGCAGTTGGCCCTGCCAACAACGTCTCACCCACAACCCTACACCATTGGATGGCTCTGCCAAGGAAGCATCTCTGCGTCAGCCAACAGTGTCGACTGTCGTATGACATCAAGCCCTTCAAAGACGAGGTATTGTGTGATGTTTCTCCTCTTGAAGTTTGTGATGTTCTTTTGGTCCAACCTTATTTATGGAAACATCATGTTGTATATGAGTCTAGGACTCGTAGTGTTATTATTACTTTGAACAGGAAATTGTACAGGTTACCCGAGGCAGTCCCACCTAGTGTTATTTCCTTGATCTCTGCCAAGCAATGTAGGAAGGTCGTCTCTTAGACAGGGAAGTTTGTCTTCTTCATGATTCTCTCTCTAAATGAGCGAAAGATCACAGCCACATCCAAGGTCTCTGTGATTGACCTCTCCACACAGCAGAAGCAAGTAGATAAGGTCGTCGAATAATACTCGGATATCTTCTCCTCACCTACTGGGGTACCTCTGCACTGTCAAGTCAAGCACCCCATCGATATGACCATCAGTGCACCACTGCCCAATGGGCCAGTCTATCGCCGCTCTATGTTATAGAATGATGACATTAAGTGATAGATCCAAGAACAGCTCCACAAGAGGCACATCTGTCCCATCTCATCACCTTGAAGGAGACCAATCATGCTGGTACAGAAGAAAGATGGAACATGTTGACTCTGCATTGATTACCGAGCTCTGAATAAAATCACGGTCAGAAATTGATACCCAATTCCCCGAATCGATGACTGCCTTGATCAACTCACGGGGGCCAAATACTTTTGTAAGATTGATCTGAAGTCTTGCTACCACCAGGTCTCGATAGAACAAATAGATGTATGGAAGACCTCCTCCAAGTCAAAGGAAGGCCTTTTTGAATGGTTGGTCATGCTCTTTACTTTGACAAATGCTCCGGCCACTTTCATGAGGATGATGGATGATATCCAGCAACCATTCACCAATACTTTTGTAGTGGTATATCTCGATGACATTCTCATTTATAGCAAGTCTTGGGAAGAACACTTGCAACATATTTAGTAGGTTCTACACACCCTGCAACAGCACAAGATATACGCCAACTTGAAAAAATGCTCCTTCGGCATGGATAGGGTCCATTACCTGGGCTACATCGTTGATCAGCATGGAATACATGTGGATCCAGCCAAGATCCAAGTCATCCGTGACTGGCCAGCCCCAACCACACTCACTAAGATTCGGAGCTTCTTGGGCCTTGCCAATTTCTACCACAAGTTCGTGTTGGGATTCTCCCATATTGCATGGGCCCTCATCCAAATAAAAACGGGGGTGGTAAGGAAAAATTTGCGTCGGACCAGTCCCAACAACAAGCGTTCGATGATTTGAAGCACCGCTTATGCTCAGCCCCAGTACTTTCACTACCATACCTACAACAACCCTTTGATATCGAGACAGATGCTTCAGAAGATGTTGTGGGCGTTGTTCTCATTCAGCACGGTCACCCTGTGGTCTATCATAGTGAGACACTATCAGATGTTGTCTGTAAGTAACCTACTTACGACAAAGAAATGTACTCCAATGTGAAATCCTGCCGCCAGTGTAGAAATTACATTCTTGGGAAGGAGACAGTCATCCACACTGATCATAAGACATTGTAGTTCATGCAGACACAAGGAAAATTGCAGAATTACCACCATCAAAAGTGGTCCACATACTTGCAGCAATTCCACCTCAACATCAAGTATGAAATAGGAATCACCAACTGCGTCGTTGATTACCTCAGCAGACCTCCAGTTGCAGCACTCACCATGGTGCTAGACTCTTGTGGCCATGAGACCTCTAGATGGCCCCAACTCTATGAGACAGACCCGGACATCGCCACAACCTACCAAATGTTGGGTGCAAATGCAGTTGTCAATAATTTCCATCTTCATGATGGGTTGTTTTGTCATCTAGGCCATATCTTTGTTCCATCAAGCGAGCAAGCGAAGATGATCTAGGAATCCCACTACAGTTGGGTGGCAGGACACTTCGACATCAAAAAGAGAGTGGTGCTGCTACAGAAACATTTCTACTAGCCGAAACTTCGACAGGAGGTCATCAAGTATATCAGGTCCTGCACTGCTTACGTTATTGCCAAACCGACCACTAAGAAACAGGGCTTCTACACCCCTCTTCCTACTCCTAACAGGCCATGGGAATCCATATCAATGGACTACATGTCAGGCCTCCCATCCACGAATCGGGGAAATGACTATGTTTTTGTGGTTGTTGATCGCTTTTCTAAGATGGCATTTTTGGTTGCCTGCTAGAAGAGCATCACAGCAAAGGCCACTACCAAGATCTTCTTTGAATGAGTCTAGGTACATTTTGGAATCCCACAAACCATTGTCTCATATTATGATAGTCAATTTGTCAGCACATTCTGGTTGAGCCTCTAGTCATTGTTGGAAACCAAGATCGCCAAATCCACGACCTTCCACCCCAAGACAGATGGCCAAACCGAGGTCGTAAATCGAATGATCATGCATATCCTGCACATGTATAATTCCAAGCACCCTCTCACATGGGATGAGAGTCTTCCCTATGTCCAGCATAGCTACAACCGAGCCCTGCAT
>WSFP011479752.1:0-16374 GCA_009831015.1 Picea engelmannii
TTGTCTTTGACTCCTAAACCTTTTCTTGTTTTCTAGACTTTCTCTTCAAAGAATTAGCCATCTAGAAACATTTTCCAAGGTTTTTGGAAGCCTCCTTCTGGGTTGGCTCTTTTTATTTTTCAAAATTTACTAGTTCATCTGTGCTTTGGCTTTGGATTAGTCACGGACATCAGGGGTTTGAATTTGTATAACCCACAGATATTCATAAGTGCTAGTGTACATAGTCACATATCTGTGTAAATTTTTTATTTTTCAGCTTATCTCTCATTTTTGAAGGGTCTAGGTTGCTTCTTCATCATAAGATGAACCTCTTGGGTTTGTGTTTTCTTTTAATTGCTTTGTTAAGTCCTAGAAAACTCTTAAATCATCTAAAATATCTTGCCTTCAATCAATTTGGTCTTTTGTTTATAAGGTTATCAAGGTTAGTTGAAAGGTTAGTTGTATGTCTAGGCTTAGTTTCTAGATTGAATGTTGTTCCAGTGATTATAAACTATTTACTTTCTTCTTTTTGACCTTCTTCCCTTCGTTTATAAAAAGAAAAATAAAATTTACATTGTAGTTGCATATTCATTTGTTTTAAAAATAAAATAGCTTGTTTGCTAGTTTTTCTTCTCTTGTTTCCTTTTCCTGTAAAATAGTCAAGAAAATAAATTGTTTGTTAGCACTCAAGTATTTCAGAAATTTAATTTTCTTTGCTAAGTTGTTTATTTTCAGTTATAGTAGCCTTCCACAAAATAAATGAAACCCTGTGTAAAAATATTTTGCATTATTTTTGGATAACTTTCAAAGAAGTATTTTAGGTTGCATTGCAAAGTGATTTGAAATATTGCATACAAGAAATTGCATTTTTTTCATTTTCAAAAAACATAAAAGAAGAGAGTTTGTTTTCAGTTGAAGTGTTGTTAGCACTTTCAATTTTCAGTGAAGAAACAACATTGTGCATAGTGTTCTTAAAGTGTTTATCTTTCTTTGGGTCTATCAAAACATCATCCAAGTTTCATCCATAAACCTTCTGAGTAAGTAACAACCAACAAAATGAATGCTTAATAAATTTTATTAAACATTTTCTGTTTCAATAGAATACACCAACATGTTTACGATAGGGCCTTGGTTTAGGTTGGAGAGTAAATTTCTCTGAGGTCGCCAAACAAACTTAGGAGCTTGAGATAGGGAATGTAAAATATTATTGTTGTATAGGTGTGGCCAGGACAATCCTATCACATAGGAGATAAGAATGAGGCCAAGTAAGGGAGATTCAAGGAGATTTCCCTCTGAAGGTTAACCGATCATAGTGGAGAGATCATATATTGGGGGTTTCGTCAATTCCCTTACCTCCATGAGGGGTAGTTCTTTTGAGGCTTTGGGATTTGTTACCCTTCCCATACATTTTTCGTGACTATCGATTGTTTCCTTGAATGTTGACTGGGAGTTGGTAACCATAGCTGGAGTTCCTAGGGAACTCATAGGTGACTATAGGCGTTTCTCATGGTACCTAAGGCAGCTTTTGTATCCCACTGTTTAGTACTATTGGAGGGTGCCCCATGAAGCGTGGGTAATTGAACTGGATAAGGCTAGTAGATGGAGGTTGGGATAACTACTTCTCATTCCTTCGTTCATTGGTCCATGAAAATTATTCAACCTATTCATTTGTCTGGAAGCTCCCTTCCTTACTTCTTCACTGTTACAATTTCATGGCCTAATCCACCTAAGTCGAGATATTGGCAAAGTAGTTTGTGTTTGTTGTTACCTCTAATAGTTTTGTAGGGCTGTTCTTGGTGGTCATAGATTTCTTTAAGAAGGTGTATGGATAGCTTCCTAGAGATATCAACTCAAAGTGGTTGATCAAACACCCCATAGATCAAGGAGAATTGAAGGTCTTCCACTAGAAAAATAAAATAGAAATAATTCTCCCCCACCTCCGCTAAGGTGTCGTCTTGATCAATATGTTAATTTTGTGTTGATTGGTCGAGTCGATATCTCAACTACGAAACCATCAAAATTTAATGCTTTATAAGTGGAGGTTGTAACCGTGGAATATCTCGGAGCCAAAGAATACACTTCAGCATTCAACCCTCCACTATCCGTAACCATTCCATCACCTGTGGTACAAGTTATTCCTCCTAGATAAAACTTTATTAATAATATCCCTCTTCATTGGGCCACTATGGATGGCACTCCACAACTTTCTAGGTTGGGATTCCCTACAACTCCCACTATGACAATAGTCACCAACGATCTTTCCTCTCAGTATATCTAACACAACAACTAGTGTGGTCTATTCTACCATAGTCGCTCTAATCAACAACACTTCTTCGTTATTCATTGGTTCCACTCTTTCTATGAGTTTATCTATGTCATTTGCATTGACAACAAACACTTTTTCTTCCAGTATGTTGTCGATGGGCATGCTTAACATGTTGACTAGTTCCCAGTCAATGTCCCAAGTTTCTATTGTTGGCGTGGGGAATTATTCAATTCCCTACCAAGTGATCCCTTGGAGTAGAGGTCACATTCCTCCATAGTTCCCATCTGTTGGGAGTGTGGCTTTCCCATATTTTGGTCCTAACCCCTTTAGGGGCTGGGGAATTTCTACAAATGTCGCTAGCATGCCATCCACTTCCACTCCATTCTCATTATATGGTGGATTTGAGAGTAATACCTTCACCACATCTATAGTTTCAGCAGGGGGAAATACCTTTCAAGCCCAGTGGAAACCCATGCAAGGATATTTCCCTTCGCAAGGGATGCCTTCAGGGGAACCTCTTCCTCAGTTAGTATAACCCCATGCAAGGGCTAGTTCCTTCGCTAGGAGGTCCGATAGAGAAAACCCTACTTTTATGTCCAAGAATTTGATGGGTGGAGGTTATCCTCTATTCAAACAGAACCCACAAGGTTTTACCCAAATATCTGTTCCATCGACAAACTCTTCCTAGAAACCTGGTGCCAATTATAATCCATGAACTTCTTTTCAAGCTACTAATCAATTGATGACGTCGCCTAGGCTACCTTTTCTGGAAAATATTCATTTTCAGATCTCTCTAAGTTGATGAATGACCCCATTTTTCATGAATCGAGTTAGTCTTCTGTCCCCACTAACCTAGCTTTGGATATACCAAAATTTGAAGGAAAGAGTGGACAATGTTGACGCCTGAAAGAACAACTTGAAACCCCTTCATACAAATGGGTTGCAATGCCTAAATATATATATATATATAAGTTAATCCTGAATGCTGAGATAAAAAAGAACCATTCTTTAGCATAATTCACATGACTATACAGAGAGGGAAGAAGAAGAATTGTTGAGAATTCTATAAAGACTCTTCCATGAGGGAATTGAGCAGATGCCCAGGATGCATTAAGGAAGGAACTCTATTTCAAGCTCAGAGAGAGAGAAGATAGAATCACTGAGGGTTCTGGAGAAATTTTCTAGGTGGGCATTGAGTTGGTGCAAGGGTGCACAGAAGGAACTCTTTCTAGTTCAAAGAGAAGAGAAATGTCAAGGAGAGACACTTATAGAGTTATTGAATACTCTGTTAAGCTCAGCAAGGAGGGCCTGAGCAGAAGGTCGTTGGGAGGACACCATATTTCCCTTTGAGGACACAGAAGGGTGAGTCCCCTAGAGGCTCGGGTAAATAAATATCAGAAGAGATAACACAATTGTGTGTAAGGATCGTGCAAGGAGTACAGAGGTCGAGAAACCTTTTTAGGTTTCAGAGTGAACAAAGCTCAGGAGGAAAAATGTTCCAAGAACTCAGGAAGGAGCCAAGGTTACAGGCTTCGCAACAGAGACAAATACCGAGGCCTTTTGGAGCAAGAAATCTTCCAAGGGAAAGGAAGAAGGCCATGCTTAGGGTAGAGCACAACTACCATTAGATTAGCTGGAGAGACGAGATCTGGACCATCGAGTTTCACGTCCAGACAATAGGAGGAGAAAGAACAAGGAGAGAAAAAGGTATGGACTGTCAGATCTAGTGCTAGGGACTGATAACCATTGGATCCGGAGGAAGACGTGTAGAGTTTAACCTCTAGGAGGTTGCTCAGAAGAAGAGCTGAAATGGATGGTGGGAACACTTCATGGAGAAGTGTCTAAATACCATGAGCCATCAGATCCTAAACGAACTCATATTTCAAGAATTTGGGGATTGGCATGACAAGATATTTTGGAGTCACTGCATCGCAAACTTTCGTTTCGAAAAATCCCAAAAATATCAGTAGTCGTTGATTCCCCTTTGGAGTGGGGTTCGACATTTCGACATTTCAGAGTCCGGGAGATCGAAGGACCAAGAACCGTCTGCAGTCGGAATCACAAAATCACGGTTCATGAAATCCCAGTAAGGTCTGAGCCATTTTGGGAATTCAGGGATTCGAACACTGGGAGATCGAGAGGGAATAATCGTCGAAAATCATGAAAGAAGAATTCGCAAAAGGACTGAGACCATCCATCAAGGAGGACGTGTGGCGAGTGGTCAAGGTTTCGGGGAAATCTTTGAAAGATGTGGGCAGTTAAGGTAGGAGCCAAAGCCCGTTAAGCCTTTTTGGCTTTTATGGACCCGGATGTTCGAGAGACCGGGAATCGGGAGACATGGAGTCCTGACTTGCGATATCGCAAAATCCTGAAAGCATTCGTAGAATTTGCATGAGCTAGAGTCGGTGAGCCCATTTTGACATTTCAGCATTTCTGGGATCAGGAAGTAGAGGAGGCAGTGGTTTGGGCCGCTGCATTTCAAACTCCTGGTTACCGAAATCTCGATACAACCAGAACCGTTGGGTTGAGGGAGAACTCGATTTCGGGTTTGGTGAGAAGGAGGTGAAGACTCATGCCTGGTGCACATTGTGCAAGTGGAGTTTTCGTGAAGTAACTGTGGATCGAATTCGTGGGGTTCCAGTGAGGGCCCAAAAGAACTAATTTGGTTCTGCAGATTCAAAGAAGATCGATCCTGTATGGATCTCGGCCCAAGGGTTGGGGGTCTGCGTCAGTGTGGTATCAGAGTAGGATTTTTCCCATATATTTCAGGTAAAAGAGGAAGAGAGATGAAGAAGAACCTATAGGAGACAAGTAAAAGGTGATGATTGTTGCAAGGTGCAAAACAATCAATAGATAGTCAGGAGGACTGTAGGAGATGCTGGAAGCACTCATGGTTGTAGAGTAACAACAACAAGTTTTCCAAGAGTCCAGACAGGAACTGGAATATGGCTACTAAAGGCCATGGGCATGGTCACAAGGAAGATCGCAAGCATAAGAGAAATCCAAGAATGGATGAAGAGCTCGTTGAGATAAGGGAAAGGATGGAAGAACTTGCACTGCTGGTGCAACAGAATGCAAAGACACATTGGCTGTATGAATAGCCTCTGAGGTGAAAAGCAAAGTGGCCAGTCAAGAAATTGTTGGCCGGAAGATAGAAAAGGTTGTTGAGGAGGTGGCTGAGGTATGTGAAACGCCTCAGGCCCAAAGAAGAGATGGTTCATGTATGTGAACCAGAAGTTGGGAAAAATCTCAGTGATGATGAAGAGGAGAGATTGAGCAGAGATCACATAGACTACCAAGTGGGCAGAGATGGACTTTCAAATTTCTAGGTGGGCAATAGAAAGAGATCAAGTGAAGGTATTGTATACTGTCAATAGGGTGGTGTTCAAAGTTCAAATTTCCAGGAGGGCACTGAGATGGGATCAACAGACCTCATAGACTGCCAGGTGGGCAGCAGAAAATTCCCAAATTGCCAAGTGTGTAGGGGAAAATAAGTGAGACTTTCGGAAAGTCTCAGGGACTTAAGAGTGAGTTCAGGTCAGCAAGGAGTTTTGAGAAGTGAATATTCATGTGGTTTTGCAGACCATGTGAATGAATATGGTGACAAGTTAAAAATTTTCCCCATCCAGAAGGAATATCAGAAGAGAATTCTGATGATTGGAGGGATAAAGGTATTCCTGCCATATAGCCCAGTTGAGGCCAGTGTGTGTGTTTCCAATGTAGGAACAGTAGAAGGAAAACCATTTGTGACTATCAAAGAGATGGAGCAGATGTCAGAAGTTGACCAAGGAAAAGAAGGGGAGCATGCAGTTAAGATGCTCACTTCATGGGAGAAGGAATTAGAAATGTTAGAGGATTGGCTGAACAATCCAGAACCAATAGATGACTGCCATGAGTAGACAATCATGCAAATGTTAGCAGAGGAGCATTCCGAGGAATCGCTCAAAAATTTCAGCTAGGGAGTTGAACAGTTGATGATGACTGCAATGTCGAGGCAGGCAATAGAAGATGAAGGAGAATTCTAGTTTGAGGAGCAGTTGGAGGAAGCTGGATTTCAACCAGCACAAGGAGAAATGGAAGAAGAAAGTCTATCAGAGAAGGTGACTGAACAACATGTCAGTTAAGAAGATAAGACTGTTGAAATTTTCAGCAGAGTGGCAAGCTGATACCACAGAGGAAGAAGATGGCATGGGAGATCTAGTTGATCTACCCATTTGCAGGAAAGAAGTGCAGTGGAGTAGGCTGCAAAAGAAGAGCTATCCATGGGAGCAGTTGAACGAGGATATTGAGGATATTAGAAGGATGATGTCGAGGTTAGTAGCAGAAACTACTAGTGAGGAGGAGTTGAGCAGAGGAGAACCTGCCATAGCAGCAACAACAACAACGAAGCAGTGGAGCAGATGGATAGATCCAAAGAACTGTTTGGGATCGAGGTGGATTTTGAAAGCCATGATGGGAAGCTCATGAGCAGGAGCTCATGAATTTTTCACAGCAGAGGAGTGTGATGCAGGAGCATTGGTCCAAGCTAGCTACGTGCCAGCCAACAAACACATCAAAGTGTGTGTTCAATGGAGAGGAGAGGCGCAACCCTCTCACTTTCCAATTTCGAATTTTGAAAATTTATTTAATGATTGTATGGTTGAGATCTAGATCTGATTCATATTAGATGGCCCATTCAATGTAATTCATTGTAATTAATGAGAGTTGGTGAGGATGGAGGGAAGAGCTCGAGGAGACCCCTTTTGTTAAAATATATTCTTTTGTTTTCAATAAGAGAGTTAGGAAGTAGAGAGGGATAATTAGAATCCTGAGAGGCAGAGAGGTAGAGAAGGATAGGAAGATAGGAAAGGAGAGTTGAGACTCTGTTGCAGTCCGAGATCACATTGTAAAAAGGCATCTCATGTTAATACAAACAAAGCATTTTTTCCTACATGTTGTTGTTCATGTGTTTGTGAGTTCATGAGTGAATGTCTTTATGTGTGTATGATATGTTGTAGATGTATGTTAGAGGTGCATTTGCAGGGATAGATAGATTTCCTATATAAGGGTTCTTGGTTTCAGGTTTGGGTTCTTTGTGGCTTCATGCAAGAGAGTGCATGACAGAACACTGTAGGTTCTGTAAGCCAGTGCAAGGAGTGCATTTCTGAATTCTGTAAAATATTAGACAGAGACATTCGAGGAGGGAGCACCAACTGAATTCATTAACTCAAGGAAGAATCCTCAGGGCTGCTTAACACCCTGAAGGAAGAACTATGAAAAGGAGAGCACAGAGAGGGAAGAAGAAGAATTGTTGAGAATTCTATAAAGAATCTGCCAGGAGGGCATTGAGCAGATGCCTAGGATGCATTGAGGAAGGAACTCTATTTCAAGTTCAGAGAGAGAGAAGAAAGAATCATTGAGGGTTCTGGAGAAATATTCTAGGTGCATTGAGTTGGTGCAAGGGTGCACAGAAGGAACTCTTTCGAGTTCAGAAATAAGAGAAGTGTCAAGGAGAGAAGCTTATAGAGTTACTGAATACTCTGTTAAGCTCAGCAAGGAGGTCCTAAGCAGAAGGTTGTCAGGAGGACACCAGATTTCCATTTGAGGACACAGAAAGGCGATACCCCTAGAGGCTCGGGTAAATAAATCTCAGAAGAGATAACGCAATTGTGTGTAAGGATCCTGCAAGGAGTGCAGAGGTCGAGAAACCTTTTTAGGTTTCAAAGTGAACAAAACTTAGGAGGAACAACGTTCCAAGAACATAGGCGGGAGCCAAGGATATAGGCTTCGTAGCAGAGACAAAGATAGAGGCCTTTTGGAGCAAGAAATATTCCAAGGGAAAGGAAGAAGGCCATGCTCAGGGTAGAGCACAACTGTTGTTAGATCAGTTGGAGAGACAACATCTAGACCGTCGAGTTTCACATCCAGACAACAGGAGGAGAAAGCATAAGGAGAGAAATAGGTCTAGACCATAAGATGTAGTGTGAGGGACCGATAATCGTCGGATCTGGAGGAAGGTGTACAGAGTTTAACCTATGGGAGGTCACTCAGAAGAAGAGTTGAAATAGACGACGGGAATGCTTCGTGGAGAAGTTCCGAAATCCCATGAGTCATCAGATCCTGAACGAACTCATATTTTGGGAATTCGGGGATTGGTGGGACAAGATATTTTGGAGTCATTGCATCGTGAACCTCCGGTTCATGAAATCCCAAAAATATCAGGAGTCATTGATTCCCCTTTGGGGTGGGGTTCGACATTTCTAGGTCTAGGAGATCGAAGGATGAAGAACCGTTTGCAGCTAGAGTCACGAAATCGCAGTTCGCGAAATCTCGGTAAGGTCTGAGCCATTTCGAGAAATTCTAGCGAGTTTTTCAGTCTCTATATTTACAGTCTCTGTAAATTTCTTTCACTAATAGAAGTCATGTATTACTATATATGTGTGTTTATGGTTGCATCTCTGATACATTTATGTTATCTTATTAAATATCTACAATATCTCTATGCATTTTTTTATTATATCTCTGCTCGCATTTCGTGCCGAAAATAATATGGATCAATGGTATTAGAGTAGGTTGCTCTTGATCGCTTTTCAGTGCATGTCCCTGACGAGGTCTGAGTATAGAAAGTTGGGTCTCGAGCTTGTCTCTCTTGAAAAAAATCTCTCTCGCACACCCAAGAAACCCTCAATGGTGGAAGAAAATAAAAATGATGGAGCAGACGATTCTATCAATTCGTTGCTTGAACAAGCTCTCACATGACACAGGGACGAAATGATGGAGAATTTTTCCACATCCTTCAATGTCTGTCGATAACAGTAGGCGCATCTTCATCAAGCAGCCACTTTGGAGGCACCTTGCCTTTCAAGGTACAAGTTAATTTTGATATTCCTGTATTTGAAGGACAGATAGATATAGAAACCCTAGAAAAATAGTTAACTCTGCTAGAAGGTTGTTTCTCTATTCAAAAATTTTCTGACAAAGAAAAGATCACCTTTGCACTCCTTAAAGATCTCCATCATGTAAAAAATTGGTGGAAAACTTACTGGGAGCAAATTTCCATAGAGGAGTCTAGAATATATGGGGTTGATCCCACTTGGGATTTTTTTGTGGATGCAGTAAAGGAACAATATTACCCTTTTGGAAACTATGAGGACAAGTACATGAGATGGAAAACACTGTGGCAAGAGAGGGGCCAAGCAGTTCCAAATTTCACCAATACCTTCCATACCTTCTGCACCATGTTGGGTATTAGAGACTCCAAGCGACATTTGGTTCTGAAATACTATCGATCTCTACACAGATACATCCTAACTGAAATGGATTTTCTGGACATCTCATCACTTGGTGTTGCTTATCGATATGTTGTTAAAATCGAGCAGAAATTTAAGCACCAAAACAAACGGGAGTTCGGGTCTGTAATTCCGCAACAACCAAAGTATGGCAAAGACAACCCTAAAAAATAGTCTCCCAAAAACTAGTCCAAGACACGGGTAGAGAAGGGCCACGGAAAGACAAAGAAGGACACCGGAAAATAGTGTGAGTTCCACAAAATCCCTTGGCACAACACTGATGAATGTAGCTCAAAATAGTCATTGGTGTTTGAGATCAAAGACAAAGACCCGTCCCCTGATTCAAAATATGATTCTGACAGATCATTGACAGAGACCCCACTACTATTGTCACAACCGCAACAATTCAACCAGAAGAACCAACAAATCCTGAAGAGGGGGAGTGCCCTTTTCAGTCACATATGTGGGTGAAGTGGACCTGACTACATTTTATTGTTGATAGAGGAAGCCACAACAACCTCATCTTAGTAGACATCGTCAAACATTTGGTATTGTCGACAACACCACACCCACAACCATACAACATCTGGTGGCTTTTCCAAGGACGATATCTCTGTGTCAACTAACAATGTCGATTGTCATAAAGAATCCAACCCTTCAAGGATGAGGTATTATGTGATGTTTCCCCACTGGATGTCTGTGATTTTCTCTTGGGCCAACCATATATGTGGAAGCGCCATGTTGTTTATGAGTCTCGACCCCACAGTGTCATTGTTTCTATGGGGGGTCATCTCTACAGAATACCAAAGGTAGTTCCAACTATTGTTCCACATAAAAAGTGTCACAAGGTAGTATCTCATACTGCAAAATTTAGCTTCTTCACAATCTGTTCAAAAGGAGAATAGAAGGACATTGCAACCACTACAACCTCACCCCAAGCACCTTCTATCAAATAGAAGCAAGCTGAAAAGGTTGCAGAAAAGTGCAAAGATTCCTTATGCACATTTTCCTCTCATGTAGCCCAACTTGTTGAATAGCCTCAGCCTCAACAATTTTGTGACAAACTTCCACAAACTGAGCAGCGCGACAACTCCAACAAGGCAAGCAACTCAGCAAGATGCAGATTCAACAAACACTTTTCCCTCTCCCCCAAGAACTCAACACAATGGAGTCCATTTCTTCCTAAGGAGGGAGGATTGATCCAGGTGGATATCGATGGCCGCCCACCTTTTCTGACTGGCTCAAAACATTTTTCTGACAATTTTGGCAATTTACTATTTTTAGCAGTTTTTAACTTACAACGCCATTTTCAGGGCCCAAATGAAGTTTTTTCGAGATTGTGGTTCTCAATGATATCAAAATGAATGATTGATCCCCAAAAATTAATCTCCTCGACAATACATTTCCAACGATCTATCACATGCCTAAAACAAAGATCGTATGCAAAAGTTACAACCCCGGGAAGTTGATGTACTCACTTACCCAAATGGGACCCACATGACTTTTGGTGCTTCATCTCCTAGGGTTAGGTTTTTGGATGTCTAGGGTTTTTTTCATTCCTGTTTATTGTAAAAGGCCTTTATATCCTCATTTTAACCATCTTCTTGTGAATGCGAGTAGCCATCACATCTCTTCTTAGAGATAAGCTGCCACCATTCTAGAGAGTCTTTCACTCTGTATTTTTACAGTCTCTGTACATTTCTTTCAATAATAAAAATCATGTATTACTATATATCTATGTTTATGGTTGCATCTCTGATACATTTATGTTATCTTATTGAATATCTGTGATATCTCAGTGCATTTATTTATTATATCTCCACTCGCATTTCATGCCGAAAATAATTTGGATCAGTGGTATCTGAGCAGGCTTCTCTTGATCATTTTTCAGTGCATGTCCCCGACGAGGTCTGAGTATAGAAAATTGGGTCTCGAGCTTGTCTCTCTTGAAGAAAATCTCTCTCGCACACCCAATAAACCCTCAATGGTGGAAGACAAGAAAAATTACGGAGCAGACGATCCTATCAATCTGTTGCTTGAGCAAGCTTTCACGTCATAGAGGTAGGAAATGATGGAGAATTTTTCCCACATCCTTTAATGCCTATTGATAACAAAAGGCGCATCTTCATCAAGAGGCCACTTTGGAGGCACCTCACCTTTCAAGGTACAAGTTAATTTTGATATTCCTATATTTGAAAGACAAATAGATGCAAAATCCCTAGAAGGTTATTTCTTTGTTCACAATTTTTCCGACAAATAAAATATCACCTTCGCACTCCTTAAATATCACCCTCATGTCAAACATTGGTGGGAAACTTACTGGGAGAAACTTTCCACAGAGGAGTCTAGAATATATGGGCTATATCCCACTTGGGATTTTTTTGTGAATGTGGTAAAGGAATAGTATTACCTTGTTGGAAACTATGAGGACTAGTACATGAGATGGACCACACAGTGGCAAGAGAGGGGACAAGTAGTTCTGGTGTTCACCAATACCTTCCATACCTTGCGCACCAAGATGAGTATCAAAGACTCCAAGTAAAATTTGGTTCTAAAATACCGTGGGGATCTACATAGATACATCCAAACTGAAATGGATTTTCTGGACATCTCATCACTCAGTGCTACTTATTGATATGTTGTCAAAATCGAACAGAAATTTAAGAACCAAAGCAAACAGGAGTTTGGGTCTGCAAATCCGCAACAATAAAAGTATGGAAAAGACAACCCTAACAAACAGTCTCCTGAAAACCAGTCCAAGACACAGGAAAAGAAAGGTCACGGGAAGACAAAGAAGGACACCGAAAAATGGTGTGAGTTCCACAAAATCCCTTGGCACAACACTGATATATGTCGCTCAAAACAGTCATTGGTGGCTGAGATCAAAGACAAAGAGTCGTCCCCTGATTCAGAATCTGATTCTAAAAATAATGGTAAAGGACAGATCATTGACACGGACCCCACTGCTATTGTCATGACCACAACAATTCAACCAGAAGAGCCAATAGATCCTGAAGAGGGGGAGTGCCTTTTTCATTCACATATGTGCGTGAAGGGGACCCCGCTGCATTTTATTGTTGATATCGGAAGCCAGAAGAACCTCATCCCAGTAGAGGTCGTCAAACATTTGGGATTGTCGACAACACCACACCCATAGCCATACAATATCGGGTGGCTTTGCTAAGGACGAGATATCTGTGTCAACCAACAATGTCGATTGTCATACAAAATCCAGCCCTTCAAGGATGAGGTATTATGTGATGTTGCCCCACTAGATATTTGTGATGTTCTCTTGGGCGAACCATATATGTGGAAGCACCATGTTGTTTATGAGTCTCGACCCCGCAGTGTCATTGTTTCTATGGGGGGTCATCTCTACAGAATAACAGAGGTAGTTCCACCTAAACAGTGTTGCAAGGTAGTATCTCATACTGCAAAATTTAGCTTCTTCATAATCTATTCAAAAGGAGAACAGAAGGACACTGCAACCACTACAGCCTTGCCCCAAACACCTTCTATCAAACAGAAGCAAGTCGACAAGGTTGCAACAAAGTGAAAATATTCCTTATGCAAATCGTCCTCTCATCTAGACTGACTTGTTGAGCGGCCTTAGCCTCAACAGTTTCGTGACAAACATCCACAAACTGAGCAGTGCGACGTCTCCAACAAGGCAAGCAGCTCACCAAGATGCAAATTCAGCAAACGCTTTTCCCTCTCCCCCGGGAACTCAATGCAATGGATACCATTGCTTCCTAAGGAAGGAGGATTGATCCAGGTGGATATCGGTGGCCACCCACCTTTTCCAACTGGCTCAAAATAGTTTTCTAGCAATTTTGGCAATTTACTATTTTTAGCATTTTTTAACTTCCAGGGCCATTTTGAGGGCCCAAATGAAGGTTTTTTGAGATCGAGGTTCTCAATGATAGTCAAAGGAATGAATGATCCCCCAAAATGAATCTCCTCAAAAATACATTCCAACGACCTATCACACGCCTAAAACGAAGATCGTATGCAAAAGTTACGACCCGGGGAAGTTGATGTACTCACTTACTCAAACGGGGCCCACATGACTTTTGGCACTTCATCTCCTATGGTTAGGTTTTTGGATGTATATGGTTTTTTCATTCCTATTTATTGTAAAAGGCCTTTAGAGCCTCATTGTAACCATGTTCTTGCAAATGCGAGTATCCGTCACATCTCTTCTCAGAGATAAGTTGTCTTTGTACATTTCTTTCATTAATAGAAATCGTGTATTACTATATATATATGTTTATGGTTGCATCTCTGATACATTTATGTTATCTTGTTGAATATCTGGGATATCTCTGTGCATTTCTTTATTATATCTCCACTCGCATTTTGTGTCGAAAATAATCTGGATCAGTGGTATCAGAGGAGGCTGCTCTTGATCATTTTTCAGTGCATGTCTCTGACGAGGTCCGAGTATAGAAAGTTGGGTCTTGAGTTTGTCTCTCTTGAATACAATCGCTCTCGCACACCCAAGAAACCCTCAATGGAAAAAGAAAAGAAAAATGACAAAGAAGACAATCCTATCAATCTGTTGCTTGAGAAAGCTCTCACATGACAGAGGGATGAAATGATGGAGAATTTTTCCAACATCCTTCAATGCCTGCCTATAACAGCAGGTGCATCTTCATCAAGTGGCCACTTTGGAGGAACCTCGCCTTTCAAGGTACAAGTTAATTTTGATATTCTTGTATTTGAAGGACAGATAGATGCAGAAGCCCTAGAAAAATGGTTGACTTTGCTAGAAGGTTATTTCTCTGTTCACAATTTTTTCGACAAAGAAAATATCACCTTCACACTCCTTAAATCTCTCCCTCATGTCAAACATTGGTGGGAAACTTACTGGGAGAAAATTTCCACAAAGGAGTATGGAATATATGGGGTCAATCCCACTTGGGATTTGCTTGTGGATGCGATAAAGGAACAATATTAACCTATTGAAAACTATGAGGACCAATACCTGAGATGGACCACACTACGGCAAGAGAGGGGCCAAGAAGTTCTAGAGTTCACCAATACCTTCCATACCTTGTGCACGAAGTTGGGTATCAAAGACTCTGAGCGACATTTGGTTCTGAAAAATTGTGGGGCTCTACACAGATACATCCAAACTGAAATGGATTTTATGGACATCTCATCACTCGGTGTTTCTTATCGAGATGCTGTCAAAATCAAGTAGAAATTTAAGCACTAGAATAAACGAGAGTTCAGGTCTGCAAATCCACAACAACCAAAGTATGGAAAAGATATCCCTAAAAAATAGTCTCTTGAAAAGAAGTCCAAGACACAGGAAAAGAAGGGCCACAGGAAGACAAAGAAGGACACTGGAAAATGGTGCGAGTTCCACAAAAGCCTCTGGCACAACACCAATGAATGTCACTCAAAACACTCATTTGTGTTCAAGATCAAAGACAAAGAGTCGTCCCCTGATTCTAAATTTGACTCTGAAAATAATGGTAAAGGACAGATCATTGACACAGATCCCACTGCTATTGTCGCAACCACAACAATTCAACCAGATGAATCAATAGATCCTGAAGAGGGGGAGTGCCTTTTTCATTCACATATGTGGGTGAAGGGGACCCCACTGCATTTTATTGTTGATATCAGAATACATAAGAACCTCATCTTAGCAGAGGTCATCAAACAGTTGGGATTGTCGACAACACCACACCCGAAGACATACAACATCGGGCGGCTTCAAGGATGAGATCTCCGTGTCAAACAACAATGTCGATTGTCATACCGCATCCAACCCTTAAAGGATGAGGTATTATGTGATGTTTCCCCACTGGATGTTTGTGATATTCTCCTGGGCCAACCATATATGTGGAAGCGCCATGTTGTTTATGAGTCTCGACCCTGCAGTGTCATTGTTTCTATGGGAGGGTCATCTCTACAGAATACTAGAGGTTGTTCCAACTACTGTTCAACCTAAAAAGTGTCATAAGGAACTATCTCATACTGCAAAATTTAGCTTGTTCACAATATGTTCAAAAGGAGAACAAAAGGGCAGTGCAACCACTACAGCCTCACCCCAACCACCTTCTATCAAATAGAAGAAGGTCACCAAGGTTGTAGCAAAGTGCAAATATTCCTTATTCACATCGTCCTCTCATGTAGACCGACTTGTGGAATGTCCTCAGCCTCAACATGTTTGTGACAAACTTCCACAAACTGAGCAACATGACGTCTCCAGCAAAGCAAGCAGCTCACCAAGGTGCAGATTCAACAAATGCCTTTCTCTCTCCCTTGGGAACTCAACGCAATGGAGAAAATTTCTTCCTAAGGAGGGAGGATTGATCTAGGTGGATATTGGTGGCCACCCACCTTTTCCAACTAGGTCAAAATAGTTTTCCGGCAATTTTGACAATTTACTATTTTTAGCAGTTTTTAACTTCTGGGGCCATTTTGAGGGCCCAAATGATTTTTTTTTCAATATATTGGTTCTAAATAATATAAAAATGAATTATTGAGCCCCCAAAATAAATCTCCTCGACAATACCTTTCCAACGAGCTATCACACGCCTAAAACGAAGATCGTATGCAAAAGTTACGAACCCGAGAAGTTGATGTACTCACTTACGCAAACGGGGCCCACATGACTTTTGGCGCTTCATCTCCTAGGGTTAGGTTTTTGGATGTCTAGGGTTTTTAGCATTCCTGTTTATTGTAAAAATGCCTTTATAGCCTCATTGTAACCATCTTCTTTTGAATGCGAGTAGTCGTCACATCTCTTCTCAGAGATAAGCTGCCACCATTCTAGTGAGTCTTTCACTCTATATTTTTACAGTCTCTATACATTTCTTTCATTAAATAGAAATCATGTATTAC
>WSFP011479753.1:0-16374 GCA_009831015.1 Picea engelmannii
CAGAAGTCATCTTCATAGATCTCATGACAGTAATCAACACTTGTTTTTCTAAATGGTAAAAACAGTAAGCATTCAAAAGGAAGTTTAAGACCTATCCAACTATTCTAAGGCTGAATGTGAAAGAGATGCTAAGCTCCTATTCATAAGTCATCTTCATAGATCTCATGACAGTAAGCATTCAAAAGGAAGTTTAAGACCTATCCAATGTTAGAAGAACAAAACTCTTATTCAAGATATGCATTCATTGTCTTCCTTCCTTCATTCATTAACAACTATCATCAAATCAAATCAAAATACTGAAAGCATAAATAACTCGAAAGCATTCAAAACTATCTTAATGCTTGAAGTCAAACGGCACATTGAATTCTCATTCAAGAAACCATTCACAATATGAGTAAGGCTGGAAACATTAAGCATGTAACTGAGCTATGAAATTCATCTACCTACAGTAAGATAAAACTCATCTACAACAAGCAGAATGTGATCTAAACATGTACTTGAAAAATAACACAAGGAAAGAGTGTACTATTTGGCAATGGGGGCCCTCCACTACTTCCCTGGTACACTTTGGTTAACTTCAGCTAAGAAAGGACTCCAGTAGAATTTAAATCACCATAAGAATTCATATGAACAGAACACAGAGCTGATCTTTAAGAGTGCAAATTCTCAAGTTTCTTCATTCATCAAAAAGGTGTCTTACTAGTTTAATCTTAAGAGTATTTATACAAGAGTCTAAAAACCATAAATGCTAAAATGTCTCCTAAATATCATAAGTAGGTCCACAATATCCTAGGAGGGTCGAATGCCTCCTTTATATTCTCAATATGTGGTCAAAATCCCACGAAATCAAAAACTGTCCAAGATTTAAGGCTGAAACAGAGCAATTTCTGTTGAAGTGGCCCTGTTTGACCAGCGTTGACCGAACATCTAGCAGTCTCAGATTTCGAATCTGATAGCTCATTCTCCATCCCTGTACATATGGGAACACAACCCAAGTGTTATATTCTTCCCAGGTGTCCTGCAAGTATACAAACCACAAAGCTTTTACGGGATTTGGTCAAATCCTGTAATTTCTGGTAAATTTCCAATTTTAATGCTAAAATTTAGAAAATTCAATTCTAAAGCTAAAAAATGACAAATATACCTTGAATAGGATGTTTCATGGAAAATGTGGAATGAAATGAAGGAAAAATGGACAAATAAAGAGGCAAAAGTATGGTTTATGGAAGCACAAAAATGGACTCAACAAAGACTATGATGATTACTTGTTCCAGTAAACTAGACTTATCTCTACATAAGTCATTATATCATCCGCAACATCCATGAGTTGGAGTTCTACATCAGATGAATACAAAGAATGTTCTCCAGAGAAATTGAATAAAGAGCATATGAAGAGCAATCTCAAGACTTTGAGGCATACCAGAAAGAGACCCTTGTATGCAGATAGAAGAAGATAACTTTGTGGAAGAACCTCCAGTGCATAGCAGAAGCGTGGTGAATATTTCCTATAAAGATGACTACTCAGTAGATCAGATCTCATGATGACAGAAGAAATGCCACATAGATATGTTCCAGTTTTCCAACTATGATATACTCTATTGTTCAGATCTACATGAAGCCTTCACAGTGTTCCAAACTAAAGTACATTTGAAATCAAGCATTACATTATCCATGATGAAGTCTAGAAAGGAGAAAATGATTCTCCAATACACACCTCCACAGATGAGCAGATAAGAAAACATTTTGGTAAAGCTTCTATCCAAAATGAAAGAGTTTGCATACTCAAACTAGAGCTCGTGGAAACAACTCCCTCTTATTGAAAAAGGAAGAAATGACTCTCCAAGTTAGGAGGGAGCACTGAAAACATTATTGAATACATTCATCTTTAAATTTGAAAAATAGTCCATCTTGGACAGATGCTTTCCTGTTCGGAAAGTGGATTGAGACTTATGACGGACAATCACTTTCCATTGTGGTTAACATGGGAAGTGGTCTGATTGTTGATGTATCATAGACAATGACTTCCCATTGTGGTTAACATGGGGAGTGGTCTAGGGCAGTCTTTCTTCTTGAGGGTTACTCAAGAAGACTGGCCCGCCTCGCTGGACAACGATTTCTCATTGTGGTTAACATGAGAAATGGTTCTTCTTAGAGGTTGATACAGAACATTATTTTCCTCTTGTGGTTAACAGAGAAAATGGTCCAGATAGTCATTCCTTAGGGTTCATACATTCTCTCCACGGTGCACTTTGATTAGTGTAGGAGGAATGGCCTAGGGTGGGGAATGGTCCAGGCTCAACAATCAGGGACAGACATTCCTTAGGGTTTATGCATTCTCTCTAGGGTGCACTTTGATTAGTGTAGGAGGAATGGCCCGGGGTGGGGAATGGTCCAGGCTCAGCAATCAGGGACAAACATTCCTTAGGGTTTATGCATTCTCTCTAGGGTGCACTTTGATTAGTGTAGGAGGAATGGCCCAGGGTGGGGAATGGCCCAGGCTCAACATTCCTTAGGGTTATACATTCTATCCAGGGTTCACTTTGATTAGTGTAGGAAGAATGGCCCAGGGTGGGGAATAGTCCAGGTTCAGAAGATATGACAGTTACTCTTCCTTGCTTGAGAAGAATAGTCCAGATATCTTATTGTTCTACTCTGAGGGCATATATTCTTTCATATCTCACAGACATGAGTGAAAGATTGGCCCAGATGATTTAGTTTATATCATAACATTGTTTCTGTGCAGGTTGCTATCAGATGTTTGTTATGAAAACTGTATGACAGTAGTTGTAGACTACTGTGGTGGATATGTTCCACTGTTCGTGAGGCAGATATTCTTTCATATCTCACAGATGTGAGTGAAATATTGGACTAGATGATTCAGTTTATATCATAACATTGTTTCTATGCAGGTTGCTATCATATGTTTGTTATGAAGACTGTATGACAGTAGATGAAGACTACTATGGTGGATATGTTCCATTGTTCGTTGCTGATCAAGTACTTGTGTGTTACTTGGTGTGGTAGTGTACCACTGGGTTGTAGTTATGTACTACTATGGATAGACACAGTTTTGTTCTATTTTTATTCTATTTTCCTTGAAGACTATCAACAGTTTATTGGAGATCATCATCATCCAGATGAATGATGAACATAGATTTTCCAGACGGAAAACGGTTCAAATAATTTACTCTTCTAGATTATAAGAATGGCTCTTGTATCACTTTATGGTGTGAGTGACTTATCCAACATCATGTCTAATTACTCAGATGAAGTATGGTTTCAAGAGATGATGCAGCTGATGGTGATGGTGATGCTCATGATCTAGTCATGAGATAGTCTAGACGACTATATTGATGCTACCAGGCAAATGGAATGTTTTTTTGCTCAAGACCATTACTAGTAATACCTCCCTAGCTAGGAGGGAGTGTTAATATTATGGTAGCTACGGGAGATATTTACCTCCATGTGTAAACCCGACGAGAATAGAAGACTCCGAAAAGCAAGAGAAAACCCTAATGAGTTGGCTAATAACCCTAGAAGTCTTGTCGGCTCAAGAAGATAATTAATATTAGGTTATTAGCCTCCAAGAGAAGAATTCGGCCAGAAATAATAATAATATACTGAATAGACACATATCCAGAAGGAGAAGTCAGCCCCAACAAATCTAGTAGAACCACTATAAATACAGGGTGCCAGTTCTCATTTGACACATCTCAGAATTGTAGAGAGCAACTGGTGCGCACTGCAGTTCCCAGTTTGGTGCGCACGTGTGGAGGAGAGCTGCAGGTGCAGCTGTTACAACAACCAATTTCAGTATTGGCTTGGACTATCTCTTGGATAGGGTTTGGACTATCTGATCAACTATTATTGGTGCACTATCCTTGGAGGAAGATGCACTACACCTTGTTTGTCTATCTAGCCTAGGGTTTGCTTCCGGAGTAATTCTCAATCAAGGTTAAGGTACTCAGAGGGTGGCTTCGACCTATGGTTGGGTGACGAGGGTATCGCCAATGGTAAAACAAGCACACAATATTCTATATTCTAACAATTATTTCATTGCATGCCCTCACTGGATTCTCTACTCCACAAACCCTCAATCTCATTGGCTATATTAAGCATAGGAAAGTAATCATCCTTGTTGACAGTGGAAGCACCCATAATTTTATTCACTGCCACATTTCCCAGGAAACCAATTGCTATATTTGTGCTATCAAAAAGTTTCAAATCATGATATCCAATGGTGGGTCCATGAAATGTGGTGGGCGTTGTGAAAATGTATGTCTTCAAATTGGACAGTACCACTTGAAGTCTCATATGTTTTCCATTGACATGGATGATTGTGACATTGTGCTAGGTGTTGAATGGTTATGCACTATGAGCCCCATTCTCATGGATTTTAAGGAATTAACCATGCAATTCCACCAGGAGGGACAACAATATCAATTCCAAGGACTCACAACAGGTCCCTCCAAGATCATCAGTTCCCATCGAATGGAAAATCTTCTCAAGAAAGGTCATTCAAGTATTATTTTCCAACTCCATTCCATTCAAGCAATTTAGACACCCTCCGTGCATCATAACCTCCAATCTATCATCTCCAAACACCAAACTATTTTTTCCACTCCTCAAGGACTTCCCCCTTCCCATGGTGTTCATGATCATTCCATTCCCCTTGTTCCCGATAATCTTCCTCCCAATGTTTTCCCTTATCGTCATCCCTTTGCCCAAAATAATGAAATTGAGAAAATCATGCAAGATTTTCTCCAAGTGGGTGTTATCCACTCTAGTACCAACCCCTATTCTTCTCATGTGGTCATGGTACTAAATAAACAAGGTACTTGGCACATGTGTCCTGAATTTTTGTGCCCTCAATAAACTCACCATCAAAGACAAGTTTCTCGTTCCTGTCATTGATCATCTCTTGGATGAATTGAATGGTGCTCAATACTTTACTAGACTTGATCTTCGTTCTGGCTACTGCTAGATACCTATGAAAGAAGTAGACATTCCAAAGACTACCTTTAGAAATCATGAGAGTCACTATGAGTTCTTGGCCATGCCCTTTGGCCTGTGTAATTCTCCCTCCACCTTCCAAAGTCTCATGAATCATGTCTTCTGTCCTTTTCTCCATCATTTTGTCTTAGTTTTCTTTGATGATATTCTTGTCTATAGTAAAACTTGGATATCCCATCTCGCCCATGTGAATCAAGTTCTCCATCTACTTTGTAAGCACCAACTTTTCCTCAAACAATATAAATGTTCCTTTGGAGCCTCATAAGTGGAGTACCTCAGTCATATTGTGGGTAAGGATGATGTACGCATGGATCCTACGAAAATTGAAGCTATGCAGGATTGGAATCACCCTAAAACTCTTAAGAGCTTGTATGGATTTCTAGGTTTAACAGGTTATTATCATAAGTTAATTAAGATTTATGGAAAAATTGTAGCACCTCTCACTACTCTCCTTAAAAGTAATGCCTTCATTTGGACTCCAACAACTGACCAAACCTTCCAAGCATTGAAAGACACTATGTGCATGACTCTGGTCCTAGCCCTTCCCAAGACTTTTGTCTTGGAATATGGTGCTTCCAGAAAAGGAATTGGGCCAGTCCTCATGGAAGATGGTCGACCTTTGGCCTTCATTGAAAAACAAATTTTAGACATACATTTGGGCCAATCCATCTATGAAAAGGAAATGTTGTCTATTCTAGAGTCGTTATCTATTGGGGAAACACTTCCATATTAAAACTGGTCACCAGAGCCTCAAGTATTTTCTGGAACAAAGGATTTCATCCTCAAAGCAACAAAAATGGGTCACCAAGCTATTTGTCTATGATTATGAGATCATTTACAAGAAGGGAAAATAAAATGTGGTTGTTGATACTCTTTCTTAAAAATATGAGGAAGAAGGGTCCCCTTTTCCCTCTCCTTCGTTGTACCTGATTGGCTCCAAGCTGCTCATTAGGAATGGTTGTAGGATCCCAAAATATCTCGCTTGATATAGAAATTGCAAGAAAATTCTATAGCCTCTCCAAGGTACTCTTGGAATAATAATGAGCTTCGCTACAAAGGTCGTCTCTATCTAAGAAAATAGTCACAACTTAAATATACAGTGATTTCTGAGCTTCATGCTTCACCCATCGCTAGGCATTCAAGGTTTACCAAAACCTATGAAAGTTTTTTTTTTTTTGGGATGGTATAAAGCATGGCATCTACACCTTTATGGATGAATGTGATGTTTGTCAATGCAAAAAAGGAGAAACAATCAAATCCCCCTACACACTCCAAACCCTTCCACTTCCCCCTTCTGTTTAGGTATATCTCTATGGATTTCATTGTGGGCTTCCTTCAATCTGGAAACAAGATAGTCATCATGGTGGTGGTTGATTGTCTTTCCAAATATTCTCATTTATGTGCTCTGCAACATCCCTTCACCGCATCCATAGTGGCTCAAGTTTTCATGGATAATATATTCAAACTTCATGGCATGTTGCATTCTATTGTCTCGGACATGGATCCCATGTTCACCAACAATTTTGGTAATAAATTTTCAAGCTAAAGGGCACCCAACTACATCTCAACATTTCATATCATCCTTAGACCAATGGCCAAAATGAAATTATCAACAAGTGTTTGGAAACATATTTAAGGTGTTTTACATCTGACCGCCAATATCAGTGGGCTCAGTGGTTACCACTAGCTGAATGGTGGTACAACACATCTTACCATACAATCACTCGCATGCATCCTTTTGAAGCAGTATATGGACAAAGCCACCGCCAGTTCTCTCATACATTTCATGTGTCCCTAAGGTTCAATAGGTTGAAAAAAATCTTACAGTACATGAGGCCATTCTTCGTACCCTCAAAGACAATTTGGTGATGGCACAAAATCACATGAAGCAACAAGTTGATCAAGGTTGTTCTAAATGTCAATTTGTTGAAGAGGACCAAGTGTTTCTTCATTTACAACCTTATAAGCAGACTTCATTCAAAGCTAAACATTGTCATAATATTTCTCCCAAATTTTATGGTCCTTATGCCATTCTCAAGCATGTGGGGCCCATCGCCTACCAGTTAGCTCTACCCAGTGATTCTAAGATCCATCCTGTTTTTCATGTCTCATGCTTAAAGAAGGTGATTGGAACTAAGTTCCAAACTCAAACCTATCTCTCTAAGTTGGATGAATAAGGTTCCATTCTGTTACAGTCCTAAGAAGTCTTGGAACAATGTGAACGTTGTCTCCATCAATACACCATCCAAGAAGTGTTATTGCAATAGATAGATACAACTCCAGAAGATGCAACCTAGGAGCCTGCTACCATTCTACAACAATTTCTTCATCTCAAGTGTTAGGGACAAGGTTGTTTTCAAGGGGGAGGGAATGTTAGGGACCTAACCTCCCTAACCCCTCATGTAGGTAGAATAATATATTTTCATGTAATAAATGACGACATTGGTTTATAAGGCCTATTTAATAAATGAGAACAAGTCAATGTAAGAAGACCTAATAGAAGCTTTCGCTTCTAGAAAGATCTTCCACTAGAAGGTTCTTTAGAAGATAGAATTGGTATAAATAAGAGTAGGAGGCATGGGAAGTCTTGTCTTGAGAATTATTGTAATAGAGCATTTCTCTGCTGGAGGTTTCCCCCGCAAAGAGGAAAGTGAACATTGTTTCCTATCAATAAAGGTATTATTTTAGTGTTGTGGTTTCATATAATGTGTTGTTTTGATGTTATTTTTTGCAGTATTTTTGTTTCTCTGCTATTATAATCGATCTGGTACCTTACAATCATGCCATATCAACTAAGTGACACTTCAACAATTGGCAGGACCGCCAGATCAAGGAGTTGATATCGAGGTAATTGGATGGTCGAGACTTCACTTGGGAAAAGCGTCGGACAAAGAAAAAGCAGGATGTCAGACGTTATAGCGTCCTTGGCCCCAATTTGAGGCACGCCACACAAAATTTCTCTCAGATACTCGTAAGTAACATTCCCAACCACCTAGCCGAGACATGCTACCACCAAATTCTTCTATGATAACTTACTCAACCAAGTCCACTAGGATCTGTAACCATTGTTGTATAACCTCTCATGCATTCCTTATAATTATGCAGTCCATCAAGCAAAAAATCATACAAGATTAATGTATAGGAGTAATAAACATGTTAGTTATTTCTAAAATACAAAATGCAACTAAATCATTAAACACAACAAAAATATAATACATTAATCAACAATTAATCATTTTAGACATATCACTTATCTTTAAAAGAAAACACCAAGTAGTTGTAGACCTATGATGTTCCTCCCAGCCGTAGACATTGTTGTTCCAATTCTCAACAACATGTCTCCCTTGAGCCAGGGCTATAACTCCACCAGGGAAAAGGTACTCTCACCAGTCCCACCAAGGTCTAACAACACTCAGCAAGAAAAAACTAGGCCAATGGCACCAACTCCAACCAAAGTTCAACTTCACGACCTCTCATTCCCCTCAGCATGTCCCACCCTAGGAAGTGTACCCCTTCACTACTCCACAATGATTCATCTATACCACTTCCCTTCCAAGGCTTCAACAATAGGTGAACCATGAATTATCAGAGCTTTATGGCACTTGGAACATAAGGATTATCTCATGGAGGTTACATGCACTCACAAGGCCAACAAATAGGGAAAACTATCCTAGAAAATTATCACAACCAAGGAGAATTGCTCCATAGGCCTGACAACCTGCTTCTTCACTTCATAGGCTTGATAAACTACTTATTCACAACCCAAACCACCAAGGATTTACAAGGTATCAACACTAACAACTTGCAGTTCCCCCTTTTTTTACTTGGTTCAACTCCTAACAAGGAACACAGTCTCCCACTCATACCAGTAAGAGTTTGAATGAATGAAAAAGATCCCCCAAGCACACTAAGACTCTATATTAAGTATGCATGAAAACACTATCAAAATTGGCACAAGAGTAACCACTTCCTCTCTCTTTGGAATTCGTCCCTCCCCAAAGACTTGGGATAAAAACATAAGCATGACAAACTTTAGACTTGGAATTTTTAGGATTTTTTCATAATATTCCTTAGGCTTAGCCCCTTCTCATAATCCCTTTAGGATTCATTTCCCTCTAGTGGAGTCCTATCCATGCATACTTGTTTCATCCCAAGGTCTACAACAATGATGTAATTAATAATGACTGTGTGATTTACAAAAATACAAAGTTTGGCTCATCGACCACAACTTACAGGTTCACCAGCCTCATATCACATAGGCACCCTGGCCTAAACATACACATATACAAGGCACTATGGCCCAAAAGTATGTCGGCTCACCAGCCTGATAAAAATATGTACAAATACATACAGGGGTCTACCTGGGGTGTTACATTCCCCTACCCATTATTTTGTGCATTGTCCTCAGTGCATGTTGTACAATGTTTATTTCAAAATTCTTCAAAAAGATCAAAAGAGATGCAAGTACTCTTCCAAAATGATGTCCTCATGCTCCCATGTAGCATCTTCAGGACTATAACAAGTTCATTGGACCTTTATAAGTCTTATTTATCGATTATGGATCATCTTGACTTTCCTGTCCAACATACACACAAGCTGAACTTGAAAGTCGCCCTCTTGCTCCACCTAAATTACAGTCCAATCAATACCATGATTAGCGTCAGACACATATTTCTTAAGCAATGACACATGGAAAAATTTATATGCATGCATAGATGTAGGTAACACTAACATACAAGCAACATGGTCAATCCTTTCAAGGATTTCAAATGGCCCACACACTACAAGGAGAACACCTTATTGCAGAGGTTTTTACATAATCTCCTTGGAAAATTATTCCCTTAGCTATTTATAGCAGAGGTTGTTAGTGGAGGTGGGTGACTAGAGGTTTTTGCAGAGGTTTTTGTTTTGGTGTGCCTTATGGCACATATGCACCAATGCACATCTAAACACTACCACACTAGTGATTATATGTTCAAACGCCCCATTATTGTTCATAGCGAAGGCAGGTCGCTAGAGGTTTTTGTGGAGGATTTTTTTTATCAGTGTACCTTTAAGGAATAGTCGCACTATCGTGTTAATGAACAATAATGCCCTGGTACGTCCATGTTCCAGTAGCACCACCATACTTTATAATAAAATTACACGCACCGAATAAATCACACTGATGTTGTTGAACAACACACACTGATGTGCCTAAATGTCTATAAGGCGCACTGCGGTGGGATAAAAAAATAAAAATTACCCAACCAATTTTCATTATTACAGTGCATCCTGTGCTTTCAAACTCTTAAGCAAGCACTGATGCTCACATTTTTTCCTAAGGTGCCCCGTTTCCTGTGCTCTACACTAACTTGGATAGCTCCATTGTTGGATTCCACACATTTCCAAATTTTGGAAATTACCAAAAAATTTCATTTCCTCTCAACAGTGAAACCATGCCTCCTTGAGACATAAAAAAGAAGGTACATTACTTATTTCCTTCCTATTTTCATTTTCATCCAATCAAAATTAAAATTTAGCTTGAAATTTGGCATTTTTATTCATATTTTTTTTCAATTTCCCGCGGTGCACTTGAATGGTTCAACTTGCCCTGAAGCGGTGTGTACTGTGTTAAACACACAATGAGCACCATCGTTGGTGCGTCCATATATGTCTGCACTAGTGTTGTTCAAGCCAACACACCGCAATAAATTACCAAAAAAAAAAGTGATGTGTCCTCCAGAACACCTCGACACCAATGCAAAATGGGCTTATACCCGCACCGACACATCACACCTCATTAAATGCACAACTAGCTCAATGATATATAAAATTTAAACTAGTGGTGCACTAAGTTTAATCAATCGCACTGGGGAATACCAGAAACATAATGCCCAAGAGAGTTAATGTTTAAATGCACCACCATACCTATATTAAAATTATATGCATCGAATAAATCGCACCGATATGGTTGAATATTACGCACCGGTCTGCCTAAATGTCCAAAAGTGCACTGATGTAGGTTAAACTAAAAAAATTACCAAACCAATTTTCATTGTTACAATGTATCATGTGCTTCCAAACTCTTTAAGCAAGCTTCAATGCTCACCTTTCTTCCTAAAATGCCTTGTTTCCGGTCCTCTACATCGAATTGAATAGATCCATTGGTGGATTCCACACATTTCCTAATTTTGGAAAGTACCCAAAATTTTAATTTCATCTCAACGGTGCAACCATGCCTCCTCAAGAAAAAAGAAACCAGGTAAATTATTTATAACATTTCTATTTTCATTTTCATCCATTCGAAATTACAATTTAGTTTGAAATTTGTCAATTTTTTCAATTTCAATCAGTGCACCTGAATGGTTCGACTCACCCCGAAGCGATGCGTACTATGTTAAAAACACAGTGAGCACCGCGTATGGTTCGCCGAATAAATGTACGCATTGACGCCATTCACTCAAATGCACTGTGATGAATTATTAGGAACAAAGCGGTGCGTCCTTCAGAACACCCCAAAACCGGGGCACATTGGGATTCTTCTCGCACTGACACGTTTCACTTCATTAACCACATTTCTAGCTCAATGATATATAAAATTTAACCTAACAGTGCACCAATTCTAACCAACAACACTGGGGTGTACCTGAAAAATAACGCCCCTTCGCGTCAATGTTCAAACGCACCGCCATACTTTATAAAAAACATACACGCATCGAATAAATCTCTCAGGTGTCATTTAACATTACACACTACTATACTTCACTCAACTAACGACAACGCTAACATAACGATTTATAAAATTTAACGTAGTGGTGCAACCATTGTAATCCAACACATTGGTAGTGTATATAGAAACGCACCAGGACATATATTTCCCAATTTTTCATAGCGAGGTGTCTCATTGGACGCCTCATTCCTAATGCTCTATCCTTTACAACATGGGGCATTCTTTGGAACTCCATGAAACCGATGCACGATGGGTTTCTACCCGCATTGACACATTTCACTTCATTAACTGCACCGCTAGCTCAACATTATATGAAAATTTAACGTAGCAGTGCACCAATTTTAACCAACCTTCCTGGTGCATCCCCAAAACATAACGCTCTGATATGTCAATGTTAAAATGCATCACCATACACATGCTGAATTAATCGCACAGGATCCGTTTAACATTACCCACCGGTACACTTCACTTAACTAACGCCATATCTAACATAACAATTTATAAAATTCAACCTAGCGGTGCAATCATTTTAATACAACACACTGAAAATGTATATAGAAACACATCAAAACTGTATACATAAATGAATCGAGACATATTTTGGCCAAATTTTCACATCGGGGCATCTCATTGGACGCCTCATTCCTGGTGCTCTATCCTTTACAACACGTCGAGGTACAAAACATCGGTGCTACACTATCACGGTCGTGTCGGTGCGTTCACAGCGGGGCCTCTCATTAGACGCCTTATTCCTGATGCTCTATCCTTTACAATACGTCGAGGTACAAAACATCGATGCTCCACTATCAGGGTCATGTCGGTGCGTTAATAGTAACCCATCACACAACTTTAGCTGCGATAATGAAGTTTAGCTTAGGGGTGCCCATCAGTCCACCATCTGCACCGTTCTTGTAAATACAACATCACCGATAGACAACATGTCAGTGCTCTAGTAGACATGGTGCACTGGTGCTTTCGGTTTAACAAAGAGCACTGTGGATTTGTGCGCTATAAATTTTAGCGTTTCGATGCATCTTAGTAAACAAGATGAATCGGTGTTGTTAAAAGCACCATCTCAGTGCATATAGTCCTATGGGATGCAACGCTTAGCTGTGCTATTTTTTTGAGTTAGCACAACGACAATGGGGCATATGAATTGTTGAAGGTGCACCAGTTGATTTAAAAAAGAAAATTGCAAAAAGGAATTAATTTTGGATTTTTAAAAATACACATCATTTATATATGTATTTGTTCTATAATTTCAATTTATTTCATCTTTAAATATGTTCCTAACAATATTTTTATGTGAATCAAAGATGACGATGATGATGAGAAGGAGGAGGCAGGGCGATGACGAGAAGGAGGAGGCTGGGTGACGACAGGTCGAGACATACACATCTATGCATGAGTGGGAGGCCAGGTAGAGGGATAGGGAGGCCTACCCTCTCCCTATTTCACAATATACACATGACCTTTTGATGGAGATTGTCCTTCTGAAGTTTTATCAGTAGGGTATATCCCTTAGGGGGAACTCTGCATTGTTACAACAGTTAATCCGTCCCTGGGATCATGCGATATAGGGGTTCAGAGTCGGTCCCGATATGTGGTATCATCCCACATAGGAGGATGTCTATTTCATCACTGGATTGTCTAGGAGCGGGGTGTATTTGCCCCATTTCCCTGCACTACTTCCTGGTGATGTAGGAGATACCCAATTGAAATATGTGTAGAGATATGTTAGTCTAGATATTCCTTCAGCTTCGAAGTTCCAAGTTAAAGGTGTTCAACTATGGATAGGTGCATTTAAGAGAGAGAAGATGTTAGGTGCCTGTGTTATATGCTCTCGTCACTGTCACAATATAGCTCTGATGGGTAGAGCATTAGTTTCTCTTTGTTGTATTATGTCAATAGTTTATTGCAGGAGCCCCGATTGATTGGGTGGGCAGGTTTTTTTTAGATGGTTTTGTCATGCATTAGATCATTGCTGCTTGTTTTTTGTCTGGGACAAGATTCTTCCCATTCACGTCTGAGTTGTATACATTATTTTTTGAGAGGGTTCATGCCACTCGTCCAATGATACCTCTCTTTCCTTCTAGGCCTCTATTTGATGCACATATGCGCATCTGGGGGCAATTTATGCCCAAGAGGGGCCAATTTGAGTATCTCATTACTCCAGTGGGAAGGGCAGTAGTTGATTTATTGTGTAGCGAGGACGATAATGTCCTTGATATTGTAGAGTACCCGTATGCGGGGATAGATTGGAGAGGATGTCGAAACATTTGATTTACAACAGAGGAACGAGCAAATGAGAGAGGTAATATTATCATTATGTTTTATTCAATCTATTTGTATATTTTTTTGTCTTATTTAATGCACATGTAATTTATTGTAACATTTTGTCTCAATTATCTTATAATTATTATCTATTGTTTTACAGATATTAGCACATATATTGGAGATGCATCTCCCCAACATGAAGATGAGGTGATGGAAGAGGTAGAGGAGCATCTTCCACTAATATAGAGACCCCACATGCCACCCAGGATGGATATGGGAATCTGACTAGAGGTGGCAGATGAGCTATGTCATGTACTAGACAAGGAGTGGTACCTGCACCCTCTAGAGACATCTTACAGGTAGAGGATCTCTCTACTAGATGGAGGAATTTTCCTCATAACATGACGATGTTGTTGCGTCATATTTTTGGTGTCGTCAACCTCATCGATACGTTGAGGGCTAATGCTCATGATCCCACTACATCTAGCTCATCAACAGAGCCATCCACATGCTCTACTCCACCACATGGTCCTCCTCCTCCTCTTGATTCTCCTCCACATGTTTTGGTTGCAACATCTATCGATCGTACATCCACGTCTAATCCTCCTCCTTCTATTTCCCCTCCACATGTGTCTGAACCTGTATCCACATTCAATCCTCCTCCTCTCCCTTTCCCTCCCCTTGTGTCACCATCCATTGATCATTGTCTTTCTCGTATTCCACACGTGTCATCATCCACCGATCCTCCTCTTCCTGCTCTTCCTCCACACGTGTCACAATATTTTTATGCTTTGGACACTATGAACACATCAGGTACTGTTGATGCACATCTTCATGATATTGATATAGAGGCATTTGATAGTGCACTTATGCCAACATTTGTTTATGAGATAGTTGTTCTTGATAGAGACTCTACCTCTGGTAGCAAAGACACTGATGCACCTGGCTCTGGTGGTGGACCTAGCTAATAGTGACACTGATTGACATTTATACTGATTATTTTATATTTAAATGAAGATCTATATATGCCATGTTTATTGCATATTTTTTTGAGATGTATGTTTGACATGTATATTCATATGTATATCACTCATGTATATTATGTTTTTCATATAATGTTGTAGTTGTTGTTGTTGTTTGATTTATAAAATGTAATATGAGTATGCTAATGATGAACATTGTTAATGATTTCTTTGTTTTTAGGTGAAATTTGATATCTATCACTCATTTAAATTTATAGTTGTCATATAATGTTTAACTGTTGTTCAAGGTGAATTGTTTGTTTTCCAACAAGATACAATATGTTGATTAAATGTGTTTAGAAACAAAAATACTTAAATATGATGAGTGAAATGATTGTGATATGAATATTTATGGTTTTCTCATATATTATAATAATATTATTATAACAATAATATTCTAACAATAATATTATAACATAATTATTCAATAATAATAACATTTTTTTTTTTTTTTTATTATTCAAAGATTACAAGATAAAGTTATAATATAATTGTTTACTAAAATAACAATGATTATATTTTATTAATATTTAATTTTCGAAAGATTTTATTAATTTATATTATCCAACTGTTATAATAAATAAAATTTATTCAATTAAATTTAAAATAATAAATATAGAGAATAATAATACATTTTGATCTATACACTTTTGATGAAATGGTTTTACAATATTTTACACTAATACAGACTTTATGAATCTTTTATTAAAAAATAATATCACCCAACATTTTATGTTTAGTATTCTAAGAATTAGTAAAATTGACAAAGAATTCTATACTTTTAGACAAGTATGGATCATTAAATTTTTTATTAATTCTAACTAGTCTCTAGAAAAAAATTCTTTTAGAATTTCCATGTCCTTTCTATATTGACACCTATTTCAAGGAGAATGTGAAAATAATTATTAATATAAGTTTATATGATTATAAAACTAAATGATGGAGTGGAATAGGTGAAGGCCATGATAGTTGCACTAGTTAAGGTGTGGAATGTCATCAAAGTTAGTAATGCCAAGTACACCACAAGTACTATGGATGTTGCATGAAGTTATTTTGTTGGAATTGTCCTTAGAAGTTCCATCAAAGTAAGTATATATTTATGTGAATTTTGATTTTCTCAAACAATAATTTTTTTGAGGTTTGAATTTTTTTTAATATATTCATTTTCTGTTAAATAAAATATAATTTAAAATATTTTTTTGTAATATCTCAATTAATCCTTAGTAATTCAAAGGTTAACATAAACATATTTTAATACAATACAACATAAATTCGCTATAATAAACAATAAATATGACAATGAAAATATATCAAAACCAAATCTTATGCTTGTACCTCTATTTAATGTAT
>WSFP011479754.1:0-16374 GCA_009831015.1 Picea engelmannii
GTTAGGGCATCGTACATCTTCTTCGATGAGTCAAGATGGGAGATGTAGGGTATCAAGTGGTCTTTTATAGAATCCACTATGATACTCATGGCATTGATGTCAACATCTTTGAACTTCTCCATAGTTGCAACGTTCTGCGGTTCTTTCTCTTTTCCTTCTTCAAACTCTGGCTTCACGATCTTTCCTTTCACAATATCCAGCACTTTATTCTTATAAAGGATGAGGTCAATCCTTGTCTTCCATGCTCTGAAGTTAGAGGCTCCATCTAACTTGTTCTCAGACTTCATAGAGTTCCTTTCACAATATCCAGCACTTTATTCTTATAAAGGATGAGGTCAATCATTGTCTTCCATGCTCTGAAGTTAGAGGCTCCATCTAACTTGTTCTTAGACTTCATAGAGTTCGTCATGGCTACTTGACTTGGTCAAACCCTAGATTTGACCAGAAATCCAAACTTTGTGTCTTGGCTTGCTGAGAGTATCAGGAGATGCGCTAGGCTAGAGCGCATTGATCTATCCAAAGAATAGGTCAATCCATTCACTTAAGGTGCCTCAACAAGAGGTTTGGGGTTTCTGCAACTACTCCTGCTAGTAACCCTAGCGACAGTGTCTTGGAAGCTGCTTCTGCTAGTAACCCTAGCGGCAGTTCCTCAGCGAGCTCAATATCCTAGCGGCTATGTTTCCTTCCAGCGTTTAGACTGAATGAAGGAGGTGTGGGCCCATAACCTGTTAGAATATAGAATATGGTGTGCTCGTTTTACCATTGACGATACCTTCGTCACCCAACCATAGGCCGAAGCCACCCTCCGAGCACCTTAACCTTGACTGAGAATTTCTCTGGAAGCAAACCCTAGGCTAGATAGCCAAACAAAGGGTAGCGCACATTTCCCCAATGATAGCGCATCACAAAAGCTGATCAGATATTCCAAACCCTAGCCAAGAGATAATCCAAGCCAACAATGAAACTGGCTACTGTAGCAGCTGCACCTGCAACACTCCTCCACACGTGCACACCAAACTGGGAACTACAGTGCGCACCAACTGGGAACTGCAATTCTGAGATGTTGTCAAATGAGAACTGGCGCTCTGTATTTATAGTGGTTCTACCAGATTTGTTGGGGGCGACTTCTCCTTCTGGATATGTGTATGTTCAGTATATTATTATTATTTATGGCCAACTTCTTCTCTTGGAGGCTAATGACCTAATGTTAATCATCTTCTTGAGCCGACAAGATTTCTAGGGTTATTAGCCAACTCATTAGGGTTTTCTCTTGCTTTCCGGAGTCTTCTATTCTCGTCAGGTTCACACGTGGAGGTAAATACCTCCCGCAGCTACCATAATATTAAAAAACATTCAATTTCTCGCCATCCTTAACACTTTACATCCTAGAGCATGTCATTGTTGGGTATGTGTTATATTCTTTGCACAAATAGTAGTGTCACATATTTAGGTGGTTTTTCGGCACATGGTTTCTTTGTTGATGGTTTTCTATTTCCGGTTAAGGAATTAGGGTTGTTGACTAATCCAGGTCATTGAGTTAGGGTTTTGGATGTCGATGGCTCCTATATGTATATTGTATTGTAAACAATGTAATACTATGAATGAATATAGAATATGTTGGTTTTCCCGGTTTGGGTTTCCAAGGGAAAAATCTCTGTGTAATATTTGTATTTGCCATTGTATCTTTTATGTTCTTTTACATAAAATCTATTTGCAGTAAATATTGCACAATGTTAAAATCTACATTTGGTATCAGAGCTTTGTTGGCTTCAGGGGGATGCCTTTGTGGTCAAGGGTTTGGCTCAGGACTGTGATAAGTCTTGTTACAGTGGGAGATCTGTGGTATTGATTTTTCAGGTGAAAAGAAATGGCGAGCAATTCGAAAATGGAGATCAAGAAGTTTAATGGGCAAAGTTTTGAGTTGTGGAAGCTCAAGACGGAAGATCTGTTGGTGGATAGAGATCAGTGGATCGCAGTAGATCCAGGTACTGCACCTACAGGAACTTCAGCAGATGACTGGAAAAAGTTGGATCGGAAGGCAAAGAGCACAATCTGACTGTGTCTCTCAAATTCAGTATTACTAAATGTGTCAGAGGAAGCTACAGCCAAGGATTTATGGGAAAAGTTGGGGAAGTTGTATCAGTCTAAGTCCCTAGTAAACTATTCCTGAGAAATAAATTGTATAACTTGAGGATGAGAGATGGAGACTCGATGGCAGAGCATTTGAACGCGTTCAATACTATGGTAAGTCAGTTAGTATCTGTTGAGATTAAAATTTCAGATGAAGATAAATGTATTAGTTTACTGTGTTCTTTACCATACTCGTGGGATAGTTTGGTTGTGGCCATAGGTAGTAATACAACTGCCTTGAAGTTTGATGAAGTGATCTCATCTTTGTTGTCGGAGGAGATGAGACAGAAGAATATGGAAGGACAAAGCACAAACGCATTATTTGCAAGAGGACGTTTCGAGGAAAGAAATAGATCTAAGTTCTCAAGTGGGAGATCTAAGTCTAATGATATATCTAAATCTCCTGGAAAGTTTGTAAAGGTATGTTGGAGATGTGGAAAAGAAGGACACTACAAGAAGCAGAGTAGATCCAAAGCTAAGAAAAAGACGGGATCTGAAGAATCTCCTTCTACAGAAGAAAAGACCTCCAAGGAAGAAGGAGGGGATGTGTACTTGGATTCTTCAAGCACACATGCAGATCATAAGGCATGGTTGGTTGACTTTGGTGCATCATTTCATATGACTCCTTACAGGGAGTGGTTTTGCGAATATGAAAGGTATGATGGAGGTAATGTTTTCTTAGGTGATGATTCGACAACCAGAATTATGGGACGAGAAAAAGTCAGGTTGAGGCTCATAGATGAAAGGATTAGAACACTGCATGGTGTTCTGCACATCCCAGGTTTGGCTAGAAAATTGATTTCAGTAAGCAAAATGGACGATGCAGGGGTAAAAACAATATTTGAAAAGGAAACATGCAGGATGGTTCGAGGAGGAATGGTGTTGCTGAAGGGAGTTTGGTTTGGAACTCTGTATAAGATGCAAGGAAGCACTATTAGTGATGGGTGTAATAGTTCCATTTGTTAGAATATTGGATGTGCTCGTTTAACCATAGACAATATAACAATATTGTCACCCAACCATAGGCACTAATGCCACCCCCGAGCACCTTGACCTTAACAGAGAGAAGAATTTTCGGCAACAAATCAATAGCCAACCAAGGCTAATGCACCAAGCAAAGATAACCAAAAACTGATCAGAGAGTCCAACCCAAAAAAACCGAAAATACAGATTGTAGAACTGTCGGCAACAGTTGCTTCCAATACTTGCGCACAAACTAGCCTTTTGCAGTGCGCACAAGTGTACTTTTGTAATTCTAAGAAGTCTGGCTAAAATGAAGACTAGCCTCCTGTATTTACACTGCTTCTGCCAGACTGCCTGGGTCGACTTCTCATTTTGGATGCTAATTACTTAGTATATAATATTTCATTTAGCCGACTTCTCTTCTAGGGTTATATCCAAATCCTTTCTTGCTTCTTGAATATTCTAATCTTGTCAAAGGTCACAAATGGAGGTTAATACCTCCCACAGCTACCATAATATCAACACTCCCTCCTAGCTAGGGAGGTATAATAGATAATGGTCTTGAGCACAAACAGACCATTCAACTGGTAGCATCATTATAGCCACACTGGCTAATTAAATCACAAGCACTATCATTATTATCCAACTGGATAATCTCCATGACAACTAGTACAATGTCAACTGATAGAACACAATTGTGTCTATCCATAGTAGTACACAACTACTCAATTTGTGACACATAGTCACAAATAGTGGAACATATCCACCACAGTAGCATACATCTACTGTCTAGAGACATACAGTCTCCATAGTAATCATATCATCTGATATCAACCTGCACATAAACAATATCATGATATAAATAGAGTCATTTGGGCCATTCTTCCAGTCACATCTGTGAGATCTGGAAGGGCATCTGCCCTCAGAGAGTAAAACATCAATGATGGGCTATCTGAACTATTCTTCTCAAGCATAGAAGAATAAATGTCATGATTTCTGAGCCTAGACCATTCACCTATCCAAGCCATTCCTCCGACACTAAACAAAGTGCAACCTAGAGAGAATGAGTCTGCCCAAGGGAATGTCTGTCCTTGATTGTTGAACCTAGACCATTCACCTATCTGGGCCATTCCTCCAGCACTAAACAAAGTGCAACCTGGAGAGAATGAATCTTCCCTAGGGAATGACTGTCCGAACCATTTCCTAAGGAAACGATTGTCTTGCACCAACCTCCAAAACAGACCATTCTTCGAAACTGCTCACAACTGTGAGCTTCGAAAGAATGACTATTCGGCGAGGCGGACCAGTCTTCTTGACCAGTATTGAGAGTGACTATCAAGAAGAAAGATTGTCATAGACAATTCCCCCACATTGGCCACAAGGGGAATCGTTTTCTATGGTACATCAGCAATCCATCGAACCATTTTCATTACAAAAATGATCATTCGATCTGGACCATTTCCGAACTGGAAAATGCTTGTCCGTCAGAAATCTCAAACCACTTTCCGAACTGGAAAGGAACTACCCATCCTAAACCATTTTTCAAAGCTAAAAAAATGACTGTCCATAAATCAATAATATCTCAGTGCTCCCTCCCAACCTCGAGAGCCATCTCTTCTCTTTCAGCTAAGGGAGTTATTTCCACAATCCCCAATTTGTCTCGTAAGTATGCAAACTTTATTCTGGACAGAGGCTTTGTCAATATATCTGTTGTCTGCTCATTTGTGGGGATATATTGGAGCTTCACTTCTCCTTCCTGGACTTTATCTTGAATAAAGTAGTATTTGATCTCAATGTGTTTCGACCGTTCATGAAACATTGGGTGTTCTCATAGCCTTATACAACTCTGATTGTCACAGTGTATTATGGTCGAATCTGGAACCTGATCAAATAATCCAGAAATCAGCTTTCTCAGTCATATTGCTTCTGTACATGCCTCACATGTTGTGATATACTCTACTTCTAATGTGTTGAGTGCGACAAAATTATGTTTCATGTTGCCCCAAGATATCATAGCGGAGCCCAAGTTGAAACACATCCATGAAGTACTCCTTATGTCTTCTGCACTTCCTACCCAATCTGAATCTGTGAATCCATGAAGTTGTATATCACTGGATGTGGTATATCTTAAACCATAGTTTAGTGTCCCACGAATATATCTTAGAACATGCTTTGCAGTTGTCCAATGCCCATGTCCGAGTTCCACCTAGAACTGGCTTAGTGTGTTTACGGCAAAACAAATGTCCGGTCGAGTATTTACTAAATACATCAATGACCTAATCAATTGTCGATATAGGGACAGGTCTACTGGATCAGAATCTGAGTCTCTTACTTTTCTTATATATGTGGTCATAGGAGTATCCATGGATTTGCAATCCATCATTCCAAACTTCTAAAGAATCTTTACTGCATACTTTCTTTGTCCGAGGAATACTTCACCACACTTATGCCATACTTCTAGTCCCAAGTAATAATGCATGAGACCAAGATCTTTCATATCAAACTCAGGAGCTAGATCTTTTTACATTGGATGATGAGAGACTCTTCACCTGTCAAGAATAGATCGTCGACATATAGCAGTAGAATCACAGGTGCATTGTTCACGACTTTGTAGTAAAGATTTGGATCTGCACGACTCTTGGATAAACCAAGTCTCATTAGGTAGCTATCTATTCTGGCATACCAAGATCTTGGAGCTTACTTGAGTCCATATAAATATTTCTTTAGTCTACAAACATGAGTGTCTCTGGAATGTACTTCAAACCCTTGAGGTTGTTCAATGTATACTTCTTCTTCGATTGCTCCATTGAGGAAAGTTGGTTTTACATCCATCTGATGTAAACTCCATCCCATGGAAGCAGCAAGAGACATAATGGCTCTAATGGAAGTATATCTGGCAACAGGAGCGAATGTTTCGTCATAGTCTTCTCCCTCCTTCTGGGAGAACCCTCTAGCTACGAACCTTGTTTTATATTTGTCCACGCTCCGGTCTGCTGCATGTTTGATGTCATAGACCCATTTTGAAGTTACTACTGATTTTTCTTTAGGTATAGGCACAATTTCCCATACATCATTTTTCATGATGGACTGGTGTTCTTCTGTCATGGATTCTTTCCATTGTTTCTTCTGAGCTGCCTCTTCAAACGCGGTAGGTTCTTCGTCTAGAAGCTTTGTTATACATGTTGCATAGCTGGAGAATCTCTTGGGCTTCTTACTCTTTCTGAAGGTCCCACTTGGGGCTTTGAGTCTTTCTGCTTCGTGTAGGGTAGCTTCAAGCCAAGTTGGTCGTTTCTTGGTTTTGGGTATAGTGTTTGAATCAATGGTCTCACATGGTTGCATCGGATGATCAAGTTGTTATGTTTCTTCATTCTAACTTTCTGGAAGACATGTGCTTTCTTCAATAGGCTCTTCATACTCTTCTTATTCTATAGTGTCTTCTATGGATTTCTTGAAAGCCATCTTTTCATTGAAGGTTACGTCTCTGCTGACTTCAATATTATGTTGTTCCGAGATATAGATTCTATAGGCCTTGGATGATTCACTATATCCCACGAATATGCCCTTCTTTCCTAAGGGTTCTAATTTATTCATTTTATCCTTGGGAATGTGAAAGTAAACAGGGCATCCAAAGATTCTTAAGTGTTCCACATTAGGTTTCTTTCCTAAGAAGGCTTCTTATGGAGTCATATCCTTCAATATGCAGTGAGGACTTATAAACTGAACATATATTATTTTCATGGTTGTTTTTCCCCATAAATACATAGATAAACCTTGATCGTTCAATAGTGCCTTCACAGTTTCTTCAATAGATCTGTTCTTCCTTTCTGCTACACCATTTTGTTGAGGATTATGAGGAACAATTAGCTCCCTCCTAATCCCTATCAATTTGCAAAAGGCAACAAATTCCTTGGATGTATATTCCCCTCCATTATCTATTCTCAAGGTCTTGATTTTCTTGTTTGTGAGGTTCTCTATCTCTGCTTTGAATTCTTGAAACTTGTTGAATACTTCGTCCTATGTCTTCAAGAGATATAACCAAGTCTTTCTCGAGTAATCATCTATGAAGATTACATAGTAAGAGAACCTCCTAGAGATTTGACTGGCATCGGACCGCAAACATCTGAATGTATTAGATCTAGAATTTCCTTACATCTATTATTGCTTCTTAAGAATGGTTTCTTGACATTCTTACCAAGAGCACATCCTTTGCAAATTCCTTTATGTGTAGACTGTAGTTATGGTATTCCTTCAACCATCTTTTTGAGGAAGGGTAATGCTTGATAGTTGATATGAGCATACCATCTATGCCAAAGTTCATTGGGATTGACTTCATCATGTACAAGGGCTTCATCATTTCGTTCTAGTAGTCTGTATAGTCTTCCTTCACGGGTTCCAATAACTCTAGCATTCTCTATGCTGGAGTCTCTAGGCCAAGATAATACTTTTCCATCTACAAAGGCTATTTTGTTTCCTTTGTCTTCTAGGAAAGATATGGATACACGCTTCTTTTCTAAACCGGGTACATATAAGACATTGATCAAATGAACATTGTTACCTGTTTTCAATTTGATGGAGGCTTGACCAATTCCTTCGACTGGGTAAGTGTTTTTATCTCCGAGTTCTACCTTGTACGATGTCTTCTTTTCATTTAGATTGGAGAGTCTAGCTTGATCTCCTGTCATATGCCTGGAAGCTCCACTGTCAATTATCCACATGTCATTTTCAAGCATTCTTGTGAGTGCTGAGTAGTGTAGATGATTTGTCTTTTCATTCATGACTTCTATTTATTGATGACTGGTCAAGCTTTGAACCAAAATTTCAACCTTGACGTTTCTTCCTTCTAAGAGTGCCAAGAGGTGTGATGGACTAAAGCGCACTTGAATATCTTCTCCTTGAGTAGGGTGTTCCATCATAAGGTGTTGGATAAGGTTTTTAGGGTTTCTGCAACTGCACCTGCTAGTAACCCTAGCGGCGGTGCTTTAGTAACTACACCTGCTAGTAACCCTAGCGACAGTTCTTCAACGAGCTTGATAACCTTATGGTTTAGCTTCCTTCCGGTGGTTAGACTGAATGAAGAAGGTGTGGGCCCATAACCTGTTAGAATATTGGATGTGCTCGTTTAACCATAGACAATATAGCAATATTGTCACCCAACCATAGGCACTAATGCCACCCCCAAGCACCTTGACCTTGACAGAGAGAAGAATTTTCAGCAACAAATCAATAGCCAACCAAGGCTAATGCACCAAGCAAAGATAACCAAAAATTGATCAGAGAGTCCAACCCAGAAAAACCGAAAATGCAGATTGCAGAACTGTCGACAACAACTGCTTCCAAGACTTGTGCACAAACTGGCCTTCTGCAATGCACACAAGTGTACTTTTGTAATTCTGAGAAGTCTGACTAAAATAAAGACCGGCCTCCTATATTTATACTGCTTCTGCCAGACTGCCTGGGTTGACTTCTCATTATGGGTGCTAATTACTTAGAATATAATATTTCCTTTAGCCGACTTCTCTTCTAGGGTTATATCCAAATCCTTTCTTACTTCTGGAATATTCTAATCTTGTCAAAGGTCACAAATGAAGGTTAATACCTCCCTCAGCTACCATAATATCAACACCATTGTTCTTGATATTGGAATTGAAGAAGAAAGAACTCCTACAGTCTCTGGAGAAAAGGTTATGATGTGGCATCAAAGACTGGGGCATATTGGAGAAAAGGGTCTTCGACTACTACACAGTAAAGGTATGGTTAAAGGTATGTCTAACTGCTCTCTGGATTTTGATTTCTGTGAACATTGTCTATATGGGAAGCAGAATAGGGTAAGATTCCCCTCTGGTGCAACAAGGGCAGAAGGAATTTTACAGCTAGTTCGCAGTGATGTTTTTTAACCTGTGTCGATCCCATCATTGGAAAAATCTATGTACTATGTCTCATTTATAGATGACTTCTCAAGGAATACTTGGATATATTTCCTCAAGAAGAAATATGAAGTCTTTGACAGGTTTAAAGAATTTAAGGCTCTTGTTGAGCATCAAACAGAGAAAAGAATTAAGGTGTTGAGGACAGATAATGGCGGAGAGTTTTGCGGGAATGAATTTGAAGAATTCTGTAAGATGTGTGGTATAGCAAGGCAGAACACTACTCCATATACACCTCAGTAAAATGGAGTTGCAGAAAGGATGAACGGGATGTTGATGGAAAAAGCAAGGTGCATGCTCAGTGGTGTCGGGTTAGGACAAGAATTCTGGGCAGAGACAGTGGGTATTGCATGTTACCTGGTCAACAGATCACCCTCATCGGCGCTAGATGACAAGACTCCACAAGAGGTATGGATTGATAAGAAACCTTCTCTCACACATCTCAAGGTATTTGGATGTGATGCATATGTTCATGTTCCAAAGGAAAACAAGAGTAAGCTAGATAAGAAGGTTGAAAAGTGTATATTTATTGGATATAAAGATGGTCTCAAAAATTATAAGCTTTGGAACCCAGAAACTAAGAAGGTAGTGTATAGCCGAGATGTGATATTTAGAGAAATGAAGGTTGTTGTTAAACAAGAAGTCCTACCAAGTAAGGAAAAACCAAAGAAAATAGAGTTTGATTTAAAGGATGATGAATAAGACTCTATAGAAGAACGGGAATCATAAGAAGAAGATCCCCATACTCCAGTATTGAGGAGATCGATTCGAGAAAGAAGGCTACCGGAAAGGTATACTCCATCTGATTTCCGTTCAAATTTTGGTGTCTATTACTGATGATGATCCTAGAACTGTCAGGGAGGCACTGGATTCAGAGGATGGAAATCTCTGGAAAAGGGCCATGGACGAAGAAATGGTAGCTTTGGATAAGAATAAGGCTTGGGATCTAGTGGAGTTGCCCACTAGAAGAAAGCCTATTGGCAGAAAGTGGGTATTTAAAAAGAAGATTAATGCAGAAGGAAAAGTGGAGAAACACAAAGCTCGATTAGTAGCAAAGGGTTATTCTCAGGTTGAGGGAATTGATTTTGGTGAGATTTTTTCTCATGTTGCCAAGTTAACCTCTATAAGATTTCTATTATCTGTTGTTGTTGTTGCGCTTGATTTTGAAGTAGAACAGATGGATGTGAAGACAGCATTCCTACATGGGGATCTGGAAGAAGAAATCTATATGAAGCAACCAGAAGGTTATGTTGTAAAGCGAAAGAAGGAGTTGGTATGCACGCTGAAAAAGTCCCTATATGGTTTAAAACAATCACCAAGGATGTGGTAACAAAAATTTGATACTTATATGTTGGGACTTGGCTTCATAAGAAGCAAAGAGGATCATTGTGTGTATTTTAAATTAATTGGTGATCATTTGATTTATTTGGTCTTGTATGTGGATGACATGTTGTTGATAGGAAACAACAAGGAGATTATCCAGGATTTGAAAACTCAGTGGTCCTCTAAATTTGACATGAAGGATCTCGGTGCTTCAAATTTCATTTTGGGCATGGAAATTAAAAGAGATCGGAAAAAGAGGAAACTCTAGTTAAATCAGAGAAAATATGTCGAGACAATATTGCAGAGGTTTAATATGCAGGAATGTAAACCGATCAAGGTTCTTACTCTTGTTTGGGTAAACTTATATGCGGATCAGTGTCCCAAGACACAAGAAGAGGAGGAGGACATATCTCGTGTTCCATATGTGAGTGCAGTTGGCAGTTTGATGTATGCAATGGTTTGTACTAGACCGGACATTGCACGTGCAATGGGATTTTTGAGCAAGTATATGTCAAAACCAAGGAAGGAGCATTGGACAACAGTAAAAAGGGTTTTCAGGTATTTGCGTGGCATTGCTAGCTATGGATTGTGCTACGAAAGAAGATCGGGATTGGACAGAGTGGTGGATATACATGGCTTTATGGATGCAGGTTGGGCTGGAGATCTGGATCGTAGGAGATCTACAAGTGGGGTATGTGTTTAACCTATTTGGAGGAGCAATAAGTTGGATGAGCAAAAGACAGGTTGCAGTGGCACTTTCAACTACAAAAGTTGAATACATGGCAACCACTCATGCAAGTAAGGAAGCAGTATGGTTACAAAGATTATGTTCAGGTATTGGGTTGGTAAAGCAAGCTGTAAGGATAGATTGTGATAGTCAGAGTGCAATTTTTCTGGCGAAGAACCTGACTTATCATTCAAAGACAAAGCATATTGATATTCAATATCAATTTTTGAGAGACATGATTGAAGAAAAGAAAGTATTGTTGATGAAGGTGGACACTTTGAAGAATGTTGTAGATTCATTAACAAAATCTGTGAGCACTGAGAAGTTCTCTTGGTGTAGAGGATCCATGGGCATTGTTGCCGTGGATTGTTGACTATGTAACCATGTAACTCCTTGTATGCAAAGAAAACAACAAGTGGGAGAATGTTGGGTATGTATTATATTCTTTGCACGAGTAGTAGTGTTTGTGTTGCGTCGAGCGCGCGGGGGGGTTAAGGGGGGTGGAGGGGGGCGAAAGCCCCTCGCGCGGGGGTTCGGGGGCAGCGACCCCAAGAAAGAATTGTCTGCCTCAGGAAACATGTCATGTATTTAGGTGGTTTTTCGGCACATGGTTTCTTTGCCGATGGTTTTCTATTTTCAGTTAAGGAATTAGGGTTGTTGACTAATCCAGGTCATTGGGTTAGGGTTTTGGATGTCGTTGGCTCCAATATGTATATTGTATTGTAAACAATGTAATACTATGAATGAATATAGAATATGTTGGTTTTCTCGATTTGGGTTTCCAGGGGGAAAATCTCTCTGTAATGTTTGTATTTTCCGTTGTATCTTTTTTGTTCTTTCACTGAAAATCCGTTTGCAGTAAATATTGTACAAGGTTAAAATCTACAGTCGCAATGTACTAAACTTCAGTAATGGGTCATGGTCCATTATCTCATGAGAATAGGGGTTGAAGGCCCAAAGGATGATTGTCGTTGTTAAAAGAATAAAAAAAAGAAAGGAATGATAGCAAAGGACTCTCAAAAGCCAGTCCAAACTTGAGCTCTACCCTTTCCATGTTTGCCCCAGTCCCAAGCAGTGATACCATAGCTTGAAACCTTATAAAAGGGGACTTGCAAATATGATAAGAGGACAAGTAAAAAGGCAAATAAAGGGGTTTGGAAAAACATAGCACTTAGAAAGTGGTAACTCAAGAGCAAGCAGGCCCTCCACAAAGGTGCTCATAGAAATGGATTCAATTAAACCATAAGCAATGAAGTAAACCCAACACATACCACTATCACACTTACTCTTGAAGGGTTCTTTTCTTTCATTGTTTCCCTCGCAACATATCCCTCTACTTGGGTCTTTTCATTCATTGTTTTGGTTGGCACACCTAATGGGGTCTGATGAAGGCCCTTCCATATTCAAACTTGCCAACTTATATAAAGTCTCGGGGTGGTGTGATATTTCAAGGGGATACTAAAGTGAATTGTTCATGTGGCTTATATATTAAATAACAACTTACTTTGCATAATTTAAGGACTAATATATATTATGCACATCAGCTTACTTGATTTCATATTCTATTTTGATTTGGATACCCCTGACATGGTTCTTTGAAGGACGCTCTAGGATTTCACATAGTATGTTATGTCTTTATTGCAAGATATGGCATGTGTGATTCAGAGCAGTGAGTCATCCAATGACTTGACACATTTAGACATGGGCTCTCATATTTTTAGGACCTTGGATGATGGATAGATGGGATTGATTTTTGACATATTTGGTCATGATGGCACAGAGATGGGCAGAAAGCCCACACCCTGGGCTCTACACCCTAGAGGCTATTTTGCATTGGATGGATGACATTGCACATGGAGATGATCAGAGGACACACAAAGAGAATGTATAGCCTTCTCCTCTTCAGACGTCACCCATTGCACCTTGGACATCGGGCATTTAGATGATGACGTCATGTTAGGGTTTGATAGAGATGATAGATCTATAGCCTTATCTCATTAGATACTTAATGAGATCTATCTAATGACTTTTGCATTGACATAACTCACTTTATATGTTGTGCTTGAATTGTGTGCCTTGCCTCCAGTCGTCATGGTGCATTGGACTACACAAGCCCCTCCTCAGATGACGGATGATGTATTACACATAGCCACATGTTTCATTGAAACTTGGTCCTTTGGAGGATGATGAGACCACTTGCATGCTTGATGGAGGTCGTCCCACATTTTTTTAGAGGTCATTGCACACCTTAAGGAGATTTTAGCACTTTTTTTAGGGCGGCTAGTTTAAGGAGCAATTGTCTTTTAACAAAATACTTGGAATTCCTTCATATTAATGCCATTAGAGGCAGAATGGCCACGAGATATTTGAAAAGTGGTCATAATAGAAATTCAGGCAAAATTGGCATAGTTATGGTGTTTTTAGAATTTGTCGCGAAAAAGAGTATCATGAAATTTTTACCGCTCATGGGACACTTTTGGAGGAGGTTGTTGAGGCTTTTGAGGAGGTCATTCCACCTTTTAGGAGGTCATTCCACATGTTGAGGAGGATGATTTGGCTCTTGAGGGGAGATTACTTGAGTTGGGAAACATCTTTGGGACCTTGTGACTCATTAACTCATGTATCATGGATATTATTGTATAGGTGGCGTAACCACCTCATAGTTTATGTATTTTTTACCATATCTCTAGGGTTTGTAAAGAGATAATAGTATTTTATATTCTTTTAGGCTAAAAGCAAGGAGAATATTATTATTGTAATGAGAAGGGTGTTAGATCTCCCATATAAATAGAGAAACACTTCTCATTTGTAATTCATTGCTACTTGTGGAGATACATCACTACTTGTCTACTATATTCTCTCTTATGAAAATGCTATGGATGGCTAGTTAGAGTGATTTTTTGGAGGTGTGCTTGTGTAGTTTTTGCTCTTACATTGATATTCATTACGAGGGTTTTGATGGATGAAAGATTTCTTGAGTAAGTGGTCTCTTGTCATCTTGTGGTTTTGTTTATGAATGCATTTAAGTGTAACGTTGCTTCTCTAGTGTTAGTTAAGCATTCTCTTGGATTTTTCTTGAACAAGCCCTTCTTATTAAACTCTTGGAAAGTTACTAGTGAAGAACCTTCCCTTGAATTGTCATTAATATTTTAGGAGGGTCTTCTAGGGTTAGTAGAGAACAACCTCTAGATATCACCCTAAAAAAAATCCACTCACTTATCTTCAAATGAGTCATTAATTGACCTCATATGCCCAAAAAAATAGTAGGCACTAGTCACTCTCCCAATAGTTAATGATTAATTTATGAATTCTACTCTCTTTTTATTGTTTTAGGGTTAGATTAGGGTTTTGTAACCGTAAATTTTCATTTCTAACCATAAATAACCTAGATGTTTTGACTTTCTATGCATGTTGTTGACCTAATAAATATTGGAAAACCCTCAAATACTTTGTTGATTTGTTATTGCAGTCATCTAGGGCTAGACGTCTAGGGTTTTTAGGGCTGTTATATGCCTCTTAAATTTGTGATTTTGTTGATGAATGAAACCCTAATTTAGTCCATGGTTTGGCCCTCTTATTTCATTGGTTTATTACTTGTTAAAGGGTTGGTTTTATTATTGTTGTAATAATTTGTTTCCCTGTCGTAATTTAATATCTTTTCCAAATTTTACAACAGTCTTTAGCTTTTTCTTCATTTGTAGTGTTAGGAAATCCTCTTGAGCCTTGACTTGGAAAACCTCCTAGATTGACCTAGATCCTCACCTCTTGAAATTTGAAAATTTATTTTACTCGCCAGCTTATCCTTACTTTGTCTAACTTATTCATTGGTGGTAGATTAAGTAGTTAACCAAGAGGCCCTAGACTTGATTGTGTCTTGCCTAGGGATTCTTGGAGGCTACCAAAGAAGCCTCCCTTGTGTTGGATTTGCTCCTTCACTAAAGAGAGAGAAGTTGTTGCCTATAGGTGACAATGATGGCATCTTCCAATGTTCCACTAGTTTTGTGCCTTGTGAGGGCTTTGCACTAAGATGCTTGATTGTGTGATAACAAGGTTAATTGTACATGAACCCTATTTGATTTAGCTACCTTGATTAACAAAAATCCAACATAATCAAGGTTCACATTCCTAGTCTATGAGCATGAGAAACTATGTTCTCAAAAATTAGAAATGTAATACAAAACACAAAAAACATGAAACAAGTACAACATAAGAATGAAAATTCTCAAGTTTAACAAGTAATGTTTTAAATATATATATATATAAGGGAAACAACCCAGTGGATTGAAAACCCATTTAAAATGTGCCACATCTCAAGCATTTTTTTATTAGCAAGATTAAGGATGTCCATACTAAGTTGAGTCTATTACATTAATTACAAGCTAACTACATCGATTACAAGGATTAACTAGCATAATCGACCCCTTTAGGTAGGGAGAATCGTGATTGCTAAGGAGCCACAATTGGCAATACATAATGCATGGCAAAAGCATGCCCACCAAGATTTGAACTTGGGTCATCCTCGAAAAAACCACTCCAAATTATCATTAGACCACTTCATATTCATACTCGTACACAATTTTAACAAAACTTGATGCATTTTCATTCATATTTTTAATGGAAAGTTTGCATTCTACAATGCAAATATTGATATCCCTAATATTGAAAGTAATAAATTATATAAGAAATACACTAGTGACTAAACTTTTGATTCGAGAGCAAGTTTAACTACTTTTCCTAGAGTGAAAGCGTGAACCAATGCCTAGACCTAGCTTAGTATTAGACCTAGAATGACAGATATCCTCTAACATTTGTCCTGCTTCTACATACAACACCTCCAAAGGCAGCTCCCCATCACCATTACCCTATGAACCACCATAATCCCACATCTTAGTGGGCCCAACAAGGTAGTTTGCATGGTTGCGCAATAAAGGTGAATATTTGAGTGAATATACAACAAACTTTGAGCCATTTTTAGGTAAGCTAATTCATTTTGACTACATGGATGAATGAATACTCGCTCCAATTCCATTCACACACTAATGAATTTGTCAATTTCGTTCACATGCTAATGAATTTGTCATATGCATAATGGAGTGGGAATGGGACCATGAAAAATTAAATTATAATATAATAAACTTCAATAAAGAAATACATACATAACTTTTCCAACTTTAGAATAAAAAAATCAAATATGGATTTTACATTACCTAGGAAAACAAACAAATAGCAAGTTCACAAAGCAAAGGAGTGATAGCTCCATACCACAACCAAAATTTTATGGTCCCAATTCTAGTCTTGTTATGTGAA
>WSFP011479755.1:0-16373 GCA_009831015.1 Picea engelmannii
TGATGTAAAAATGAGAGTACTTTATGTTTATTTATACAAAATTTTGACCTTTAATTAATTTTCAGGTCAAAATAAGGCTGACCTGGCCAATTTACAATAAAATTCAATTTTGACATAAAGAAAATTAATTAGCATCTAAAGACACCTCCAAGGGTGACGTCATGCCCTTCTAGGGTGACATTGAGGCCTAAAGGTGGAGCATTGAGACTAAAATGTAGAGTGTTTGGCCTCTAGAGGCCCCAAATGATGCCCACACGTGCCACCAGGCTCATAAATTCCCCAAAAATGAAAACCCTAGCTCTAGATGACGTCTAGGGTCATGATGGTGACATCCAGGGCCCTCAAGGGACAATGTCCATGTGGAAGAGCAAGGTCCCCTTGGGTCTAGGTCTGTCAGGGTGCCTCCAAAGGAAACATCCTTCTTTTTCCCAGTGCAAATCTTCAATTTCTTCTTACCCCTGGCTGGGGCTGCAGCATCCATTTGTGGGATTTAAGCCCCCATGAAGGTCCAAGCTAATCATTCCCTCATGTGTACCTTTCCACCGGGCAAGGTCCTGCAGCAACAACAAGTATGCCCTCCAGGGGTTCATAAGTCACATGGATCATAGCATGTAAATCACATCCAATAATTAAATTACCCAAACATGTGCATCAAACCCCCCTTAACCCGGACAAATTCTCAAAGACGTTATGTAACTTGACAAGTTAGGTTTGGAGAATGTCTCAGGGTGTCCTATTGGGATAACCTCTCTTAAGTTTCAAGTGTTTCCCAGGTGGGATCTAATCCAAGTCATGTAAGTGTATGAGGTGGCATAGGGTAAGTATTTGGGCATGGGGTGCATGTAATAACAGGGAAATGTAAAGTCTTACCTATGGGTGACTTTGTAGAGGGAGATATACACCTTGTCATAAATGCAATTGTTTCCTAGCCCATTCATTGCATTTTATTCGTAGCTTTATTTCTTTTGATCCTTTTCTTTTGTGCTTCAAGGAAAGAGTTGAGGGCCATTGTCCTGGCTTGATGACCAGAGGTGACAACGATATCTAAAAAAAAATCACAGAAATGAGAAGGTTGGCTCGTGATGAGACCCCCTTTCTCTTAGCTATGCCACCAACAGCCACTATCCTGGTTTGGTGACCAGATAGGTGGTAGTGTCATATCGCTACATGCCCATGGTCATAATAGGTCGACTCGTGATGAGACCTCCTATCCATCAACTAGTACCTTGATTGTTTATGTATCTTATGGGTCCCTTTTCTTAATGAGAAGCTTTTAATTTCTTTCTCAGGGATCCCTGGGCGAAGAATATCAAAGGTTTCAACATTGGATTTTAACTCTTTCCATCTTCTTTGACGCTCTGGGCCTTTAGCCCCTTCTTCCCACAAGGTAAGGTACAACCCTTCCTAGCATAGCCAATCCCAATGCCCAAAAAAGGATAGGGGAGATGGAAGGAATAAATATGGAAAATGGTAAGTATGGAGGGAACAGATGATGACGTTTCACAGACCCACCCAGTAGCAACCCATCCTAAATGGAAACTAAATTACTAGGGCACCGTGTTACCCTTACATGTATAAACTAAGCAAAGAGCATAATTTCCAAGCAAACGTCATGAAATGAAGAAGGATTTAATATAACATATTCAAATGCTTCAAAAATCAGAGTGATACATACTATGATACCCAGACTCATTACCTCGTGGAGCAAGACCTACCGCTACTTCAAGACCAGGATAGTGGGATGGATATTGTTGGTGGTGATAAATGGACTACATTGAAGAAAAGAGGGGCCCTCCGGGGCCATGCTCAAGTCATTTGGATTTCGGTACTCCATGTCTAGGACCTGTGGGCCTCGAGACATGATCTCCTTAATTATCCCTAGGCTAGTGGATAACATTTGGCTCCAACTTGGGGACATATGCTCACCATAGAGTGCATTATAACCTCAAGATATTTGGTATGACTTGTGCCTGCTAAATCTGAACAAAGGATATTAGTAATCCCTAGGGTGGTGATATTACCCCTTGTTCATATATGATATAATAAACAAATAAAGAGTATATCTAATCTAGCATATGATCATGAGTATACATATATACATAATGAAACAAGACAATATGAAACTACAACTATACTAACATGATATGCAATGATATGTACAATGGATGAAAATTCCTACCTATCGTAACTTACCTATACTTACCTGTGAAATGCTAGGTATAAGCATACCACCAATACAACTACGCTAGCAATATATCATAACACCTACCTCTGTGCTTCATCATAAACCAAAACAATGACAAGTTAAGCACAAAATAAACATGAGTTGGAGCATGCATTATATCATAGGAAATTGTAAATTCTAGCTCATGGAGGCGGGGGGGAAGGATAAAATAATGCCAAGTCACCCTTCCAAAAAAGTGATCAATCCATCTCAGAAAATTATCGTGAGAGATCAAGGACTCAAAGGAATGGCTCAAAGAATCTGAGGGTTGACTACCTTGGACGTCATCACTCCCTGAAGTATGAGAAGGGATTAACAAGAACTTAGAGGGTAACTGACAACTTCTCAGGGGAAAGATGAAAGATTGAGATAGTAAAGTTCTTAAGGCATTCAACCTCCTCTTGAATTACAACGAAATTTTTTTCCCTAAAGAAAAATTGAAACAGGAGACATGATCCCCAACTGCATCCTTAGTGACATAGCGAGGTAAAGAAATCATAGGGAGCTGGACAAACTTGTCACAAGTATCCTACTTCAGGCAAGAAACATCCTCTTTATCAAAATTTGAGCACAATGATGGTTGATAATCTTCTTCATAGAATAAATCCAAGTGCTCAAAGGAATACTCATCAAAATCCTCAAGGTATGACCGAAAATCATCAAGAGAACATTACACTAGGTCATCCTTGAGTGCTTGGAAAACTTCTGTAATTATATCATCATCTTTTTGCCAAACTTGAAAATTATTAGGAACATCATATGATTGTTGTAAAGGAAACATTTGAAGATATCCTTCCATATAATAGATGGGATCTTCATAGGAACCAATCACATCCCACTTACGTCTTCCGACATGTATTAACTCATCAATATTATCAACCATGTTACTACCTTTATCATAACATGAAGTATTTAATGCATTCAGGGGATCCTCTAATACTTCTTCACTTTCCAGATCATAAAATAAGGAATCATAAAAATCTTGGAAAGGGAAATAACTTACCGTGTTCACTTCTTGTTGTGAGGAGTGTCAAAGGCTTGGATGACTTCATCAAATGGAAGAGCATCCAATACATCATACCCAAGACTCGTCTCTTTAATCATATTTTCGCCATCATCAGAAAATGAAGGACCTAGCTCTTCCAAGGGTTCCTTTACTTCTTGACCTTATGAATCATAGAACAAAGTGTCATCAAAAACCTGGAAAGGAAAATGATTCACCTCATTCTCTTCGTCTTGTCTAGGAGAGATAGGATCTTGGAGAGTTTCATCGGACGAAGGAGAGGATATTAGTGCTTCATCATCATAATTCACTTCTTTAGTCAAGTATTTACTATATTCTATTGAATCATGGAAAAAAACCTTGGTCCTCTTCAAGGGGTTGACAACCTTCTTCATAAATCTCTCCTTCTATATCAGAGGGTTGGTGTTGAGTATAGTACACATCCTTGAGATCTTCCACAATCTCAGTGGTGAATTCTTTGTCCTCTAGGTCTATTGCGAGATTTTGAAGGGCATCTTCATATGTCTAGCATTGTGGTTTCACAAACTAAATAAACCTACTGATGAGATCTATGAAAGATGATATACCCTTATCTTCGCAACAACCCTTAATCCAATCTTGCAAAAAATACTGCATGGAAAGTATGAACAATTTTACCAGAACATCCTCCCCTTCAAATTCTATCTCATTTATATACTTAAAGAATTCTACAATGTGAGTAATTGGAAGCCCTCCTATTCTTGGAGAGTTTTTTAACCATTTTATATCAATATAATGCAGGTATCCTTGAAAAATTCAAAATCAATAGTCAGACACACTTGTTCCCAGGGTGCCATTATCCCATATCTTGGAAATATCACAAAGTTGAGATTAAGGTGGCACCTTGGAAAAGGTTAGTGGAGTCTCCACATATCCTCTTAAGGATTATCAAAGGGAGCCAGGGAATCATCCTCAGTGGATTCGTCAGGTAAGCTTCGTAAGATGAAGGATTTGAGGGAAAGGGCTTACCGAAAAAGTGTGGTTGAGGAATGTTGACTCGATGTTCCCTGACAATGGCGCCAAAAATGTTATCGCACAATCTATACTTTCCCAAATCCCACGACAAATGAGGGATATTTTCATAACAAACATGATGTCCTATCATTGTCACCTCAATAGGAAATCCCCACATTTTAGAGATGGATAGAACTCTAACCCAAGGGAGGCATCCAAGAGACAGTAAAGCTTCAAGTTTCAAGTACAAAAATGATAGTAAAGATTCAAGAGACAGTAAACCAAGTGAAAATATGCCAGCTGATATAAAAATGCAACAACGAACAAGTTTACAACAACAATTAATAAATTGTAACAATTGCAATAAAAGCTCTTTAGAATTGCTTGAAAAGACAATGAAAAGATAGCATTTACTAAGAAGAATGATAATCAAATGTCATAAGAAACTTCTGAAGTGTTTAGCTAACATTCAAAGTCAATTATGCAGAAACTTTGTTGCAGTTATATGGTTGTAGCAAACATTTATAACAACAACAAGAAAGTTAGCGATCTAGGCTAAATTAGTGTTAGATTTAATTAGTAATAGCTTAAGAGAATAGTGTTTGAGTGCTTGATAAACCTTCCAACAAAAGAGAGACAATAGAATAGTGCCTTTAGGGTTTATGGAGTCAATTATATCAAAACATTAACTTGGAGAGAGAACAATGATTATACTTGTCTAAAATATAACATGGTGGAAGCTTGAGAAGTAGTACCTTAAGTTCTCAAGCACCAAGCCTCAAAGAGAAGGTTCAACTAGGGTGTAGGCACTTCTAGGCCGTAGTGATTTCTCCTATCCTTAGACTCTAGAAAAATATTTAATTCAATAAGAACTAGACAAATATTCTAAAGTGATATCACTTTAGGGCTCTAGAAGTTTGTCTAGACAAGATCTTCTTAAGCAAAACTAGCAAAATAAGAGCAAGAAAGAAGCACCTTATGTTTCTTGCTCCTAGGGTTTCAAGAAAGAAATTTCATATTCTTACATATGAACAAGTAAACATACCATAGACATTTATCATGAAATGAAAATTGCAAATTTACTTACTTCACCAAGAATAATCAAGCACAAAAACCTTAGATTTGCCAAAATTTCACCAAGAAATGATCCAAAATAGTATCCAAGCAAGTGCGCCTTGGTAATTTCAGCCAATAACACCTTTAGGGAGAAAATTTCAGTCCTCCCTCTTGTGAGGGGTGAGTTGTGATGAAAAATGAGAGTACTTTATGTTTATTTATACAAAATTTTGACTTTTAATTAATTTTTAGGTCAAAATAAGGCCAACCTGGCCAATTTACAATAAAATTCAATTTTGACATAATAAAAATTAATTAGCATTTAAAGACACCTCCAAGGGTGACGTCATTCCCTTATAGGGTGGCGTTGAGGCCTAAAGGTGGAACATTGAGCCTAAAATGTAGTGTGATTGGCCTCTAGAGGCCCCAAATGATGCCCACACGTGCCACCAGGCTCATAAATTCCTCCAAAATAAAAACCCTAGCTCTGGATGATGTCTAGGGTCATGATGGTGACGTCTAGGGCTCTCAAGGGCCAACATCCATGTGGAAGAGAAAGGTCCCCCTGGGTCTAGGTCTGTCAGGGTGCCTCCAAAGGTAACATCCTTCTTTTTCCCAGTGCAAATCTTCAATTTCTTCTTACCCCTGGATGGGGATGCAACATCCATCTGTGGGATTTAAGTCCCCATGAAGGTCCAAGATAATCATTCCCTCATGTGTATCTGTCCACTAGGTAAGGTCCTGCAACAACAACAAGTACACCCTCCAGGGGTTCATAAGTCACATGGATCATAACATGTAAATCACATCCAAAAATTAAATTACCCAAACATGTGCATCAAACCCCCCTTAACCCATACAAATTATCAAAGATGTTATGCAACTTGACAAGTTAGGTTTGAAAAAGGTCTCAGGGTGTCCTATTGGGCTAACCTCTCTTAAGTTTTGGGTGTTTACAGGGTGGGATCTAATCCAAGTCATGTAAGTGTATGAGGTGGCATAGGGTAAGTATTTGGGCATGGGGTGCATGTAATAACAGGGAAATGTAAAGTCTTACCTGTGGGTGCCTTTGTAGAGGGTGAGATACACCTTGTCATAAATGCAATTGTTTCGTAGCCCATTCATTGCCTTTTATTCTTAGCTTTATTTCTTTTGATCATTTTCTTTTGTGCTTCAAGGAAAGAGTTGAGGGCCATTGTCCTAGTTTGATGACCAGAGGTGACAACGTTATCCACAAACATTTCATGGAAATGAGAAGGTTATCTCATGATGAGACCCCCTTTCTCTTGGATATGCCACCAAGAGCCACTACCCTGGTTTGGTGAACAGATAGGTGGTAGTGTCATACCGCCACATGCCCATGGTCATAATAGGTCGGCTCGTGATGAGACCTCCTATCCATCAACTAGTACCTTGAGTTTTTATGTATCTTATGGGTCTATTTTATTACTGAGGAGATTTTCACTGCTTTCTCAGGGATCCCTGGGAGAAACATCTCAAAGGTTTCAACATTGTATTTTAATTCTTTCCAACTACTTTTACCCTCTGGGCCTTTAGCGCCTTCTTTCCACAAGGTAAGGTACAACCCTTCCTAGTGTAGCCAATCCCAATGCCCAAACAAGGATAGGGGAGATGGAAGGAATACATTTGGAAAATGGTAAGTATGGAGGGAACGGATGATGAATTTTCACAGACCCAACTAGTAGCAAACCATCCTAAAGGGAAACCAACTTACTATGGCACAGTGTTACCCTTCCATGTATAAACAAGGCAAGTAGTATAATTTACAAGAAAACATCATGAAATGAAGAAGGATTCAATACAACATGTTCAAGTGCTTCAAAAATCAGAGTCATACATACCATGATACCCAAACTCATTACCTCATGGAGCAAGACCCATCGCTACTTCAGGACCATGCTAGTGGGATGGATATTGCTACTTGTGATAAATGGACTACACTAAAGAAAAGAGGGGCCCTCTGGGGCCATGCTCAAGTCATCTCACTCTCGGTACTCCATGTATAGGACATGTGGGCCTCACGACGTGATCTCCTTAGTTATCCCTAGGCTAGGGGATAACAAGCCCGAGCGCTAGTTTAAGGAGTGTGTGCATAAACTCAAAAGTATTTTCCTATCTGTTGTGGCAGTTATTCCATGAGGCAGTTGGCTTAAGGAAGAGACAAGTAATAGTGGTGGGGGCTTATTGGCACCCAAATTTTTTGGTTAATCTTGCATGCGCACACAAACGAAGTTGTGCGTGCCCATTCTATTTTTGTGTGTGCCCAAGCTAATGCACAGAGAATGATAAGTGTGCGTTGGACCAAGTTTTTATATTGTGTGCCAATCCGAAGGTCTATCAAATGTGCATTGGTCCAAGTTTTGATGTGCGCCAAAAATCAAGAATATGCACGATTGAATCAAGAAATGAATCATCAAGAAATTTTCTCGAATGATTTCTGCCAGTAACATAAGGAAACGTGGAGCTAACAAAAGATGAGTTGGAAAGGATGTTAAGATTTTCTTGATTCCAGAAAGGATACATGGAATGCAGGCAATAAACAAAAGCATGTGTGTTGTTAGTCAGCGGAGCAAGTGGAGCATAACTGAAAGAGACAAATCTCCCAAGAAAAGAAAACTATAAATGGAATCAGTGGCATCAGAAATAGAGTTAAACACTCGCTTAGAGAATTCATTGAGTTGGTGTTTGTTGTTTTTTTGAGCTCACTTTGAGCCTCTGTAGTATTGTAATGTTGTAATGCTTTTGAATATAAGTTTGAGCCTTTTATATGTCTAAAGTCTGAAAGGATGTGTAGAGTGCAATGTATTGTAACTCTAGGGAATTATCTTAAGAGAACATGAGACCTCGTTGTTGTCAAGTATGGTTTGCTTAATGTATGCACGTTTTTAAAGGAATGGAAGGAGTAATAAAGTTGCAACAATTTTGATCTATCATGTGTCACGCATGTGTGAATTGGTATGTGTGTATTGTTTTGCATATTGATAATATTAACTTGGCATTAATGGAGTGTATGGATGTCACCTTGGATAAATCCCTATGTATTTAGTCCTTCATCCCCATCACAAGACCAGATTGTCTTTGTGATCCTCATTGTGTCTTAGGTGAGACCTTATTATGCCTTGGATAAAAATTGATTTTTCGATGTGTTGAGCATTCAACAAACCCTCGAAATTTCAGAAAATTTTGGGGTACCACTTTCTTTAATCCGGTCCATATGTGTGATTTTGCATGACCATGATCAGTTTTGGGGTTTGTTATTTTGGTTTGAATGTCCTAAATGAGTCTTGAGCCTAGTATGAATTATCAATGGAACGGGGGGAGGGATAAATAGTATAAACACTTGAAAAATAAGGGGTTTTGACACTTAAAATTTTTCAAACCATAAATTTTCCAGTTGAAATCGATTTTTCCCGATATTCGGCAGTCACCTCTTAATATTGTCGATGTAAATCAGTGTCGAGTGTCAGCCACATTGGTATACAAGTGCACCATATGAAACAATATTCCCTTTGGAATTCCTACGCCAATAGACATCAAGCTTCGGCTATGTCAATGAACGAATGTGCGACGATAGACAATGAGTAAAGGAATTCACCATTGTTGATGCTACATGGGTCGTCGGCGCCCAATGATGCACCTGGAAAAATCCACTAAGAACGAATCTAGCACTGACATCGACACATGAACTCCCCTCAAGATCCTAACATTCTGATCGACTTAAGAAACCATCTCAACCATCGATTTTTAAGATAAATTTTCACCAAGTGATAATGCGACATAAGGCCATTAGGTACAAGAGCATGTCACCTTGTTTCAATTTTCGCCACGTGGGTATGTATATCGCCACTATGTCAGCCAAATAGGCATTAACATGTCATCACCACCAAATCCAACACTTTTACACGTCACCAGAGTAAGCCAGGTCACCAGGCCCAGTTGGCAGGTTCCATGTCACCTTGAACATTTCACAGAATTCATCAGGAAAACAAGGGAGATGACATCAGCTGAGAGGAAGAAAGGGGAATCACTGATGTCAATGTCACTTCGTTCATCAATGAGTTTGCTAGCACAATTACGCTAGGGCCCATGAGTTTCAAATCACTGGTCCTTAGTATCCCGCCGACATCGGCAATCCAAGTTCATGATCTGTGCTTTAACACATACACTCGCAACTCACTAATTGTCGATGGTTCGTTGGCGTCGAGAAACCTTAACCCTAGACTCGTTGTTTATACACACTAACATGCTTATCGATGAATAGTTAACGACGTGCTTTGCTACAACATGGGTTTTCCACATAACACACCTTTTGCAATTTTTGACCTATCCCAATTTTCCACGTCAGCTAGAAGGAACCCCCAAACTTCAAGCAATACAACAAGTGTCCCCACGTCTTACCTTGAAAATTCATCGAGAAATTTATGCAAATGTGTGACTCCTCCACACCGGGATCAACAATTAAACACATAATGACCGCATTTTTTATCATAGCACAGGAGCTTTCCCCGATCATGGTTTGAAGTCAATCATGCACGCTAACCCATCATGGTTTGAAATAATTGATGAGCCAGACTAATGTCCATTCGCACCGTCGATTTGTGTATTTCATTAACTCCAAATTTTGCCACTGATGACGTAATTAAACCCTAAAGATCCATGAATATTTTTGTTGTGCTCGATCATGGTAAATATAGATGGGACCTATGAAAAATACACTATTTGAATTCGATATGGTCTGAGTAACTTATCATTTTTTTAATAGAGTAGTCGAGACCTAGAACTGTGAAAACATTTCGAGTAACTAGGTGTTCCACTCGAAGAAAATTGTTGTCGTGTCTTCTGTAAATCTCGGCACTAGTAAGTGTTGAACCAGGAAACTTCGTCTTTCGTAGGTATTTGGTTCTAATGAGAAATATTTTCATTTGGCGTTGCATAACAGACAAAACTAATTTTAGTGTTTTCCTTTTTCAATAAACATGCTTCCTTGAAGACCAGTGACTCGACAGTCACCTAAGACGCTAAAGGGGAAGAAGACCATGGTTGGAGAAGCTTCACGTCCCACGGTTTCTAGAGAATTGGAGCTCACACCCAAAGTAGAGACTATAATCAAGATGTTGCAGAAGAAGCTACCAAATCCACCACCCATCTACAAAGATACGGATATGAAAACTACAACTAAGGTATCTATTCCCACCTGGCTTGAACTTTACAATAAAATTCATCATGATGACTTTCTTGAATTCACCCCTCACATCGACCCGAAAGTAAGATTCTTAGATGACCAAGTTTTCCAGAATATCAATTTATCATCTCTATACATGGCAGCTTCCAGAACCCCAGTTCTTCCATGCATAGAAACCTTAGAATTGATAATTAATCAAACCCAGGTTAACAAGTGTGTAATTAATGATGTGAATGACCAATGTGTTGGTGTTTTCTTTCCCATGGATTTTAGTAAGTATTATAAACTTGGGGAAACCAAAGTTCAGATCAACACTGAGTTTGTGGTTAAGTTTTATGAACAACATAACACTAGTCAACTTTTGGCATCCTGGTGGAAGGAAGACAAAAAAATTGTGAACAACATCTGGATGGTATAACACTATAAATCTGATAGAACCATATATCTTCCTCATGGCCCTGATATGTTGACTTTATGGGGATAATTATTTTACCAAGTTATTGGAAGCCTGGATTCCCCTAGCCTACACAATGGTTATATCTGGAAGCGTCTTCAATTGGGGCACAATAATCTCTAAAAAAATGAGTATTAGGGTTGAGTAAGAACAAAAACCAAAAGCAAGATAAATCTCGTGCTTCTTTATGGATTCATACTTATTAGATGAAATTTGTGTCATAAATATATTTCCAGGGCCGTGATTAAGTTAGCATGTCTCAGAATTAGTTGTCTATGTTTATTTCAGAGTCTTATGGGAAAATCGATATAAAAAAACTTATGTTGCAATCTGTGATGAATTTTTCACTAGGGTATATTTCATAATATGTAAATGGAATTGTCCAAGGCTCTTCGAAGCAACGAGAAAATTTGTATCTGGGATAGGGCATTAGTATTTAGAAGAAAAGAGTACCTATCTCAAAAAAATTGGAGCCATTGGATCCCCACACCTATTACCAACACATGTACCATACATGTTGGTTTTGGATGAAATTTATTACCAAACCATTCTACAAGGTTTCAATTCTTCCTTAGTGAAAGGAAAGAAAAGAGAATTCATCCCATATGGATTCTATGTGGGTTACCACTTGGTGAAAGATACTAGTCATGCCAGACAAGAAGCCCAAAATCAGGTGGAGTATAGGTTCTACACTGGCAGGTACATGAAACATGACCCAAAAGGCCTAGTTTCTCTACACACTAGTCAAGTGGTGTCTCACTGGTCGTATGCACATGACACCTTTGAAGATGATATCTTCAATGAGAATGCCTTAGATTGGGAAGAATTTTTACAAAGAAAATAAAATCTAGACCTCACCCATTTCAAAGCTACGTCAGGAGATGAACAATTAAAGTGGTTGGAATAGACAACAAGAGCTGTTGTACAAGCACTAAATGAGAATGTAGGGAAATAAGAAAGGGGGGTCGAAGCACAAAGGCTCTTGGAGGAGGCCTAGAGAATGTTTCGAGAGCACGGGAAAATTCCCACTCTTCAGGCATTAGGACCACCTGTAGTGACTCCTGTGGACATGATCATGATAGGAGAAGATAAAACACCTGCAAGAGAAACTTCACCTACAGGGGGAAATGAAATACCTAATGAAAGACAAGAACATGTAGAATAATCAAGTCCTAGACCATAAATTGAGACTGTGACAGTGACACCAAACCTGGGAATACTTGCACCTGTAATCACTGACCTCGTCACAATCTATTATGGTGACAGTGAGGATTTGGATAGCAAAACAATCCCCATTATCAATGAAGCCTGCATAGAGATATTAGACATCAGGATATTCCAAAGACTGCAACCCTCAAATATGGGGAAAAATATGAATACAATGGAAATCATTATGACCCCCTTCAGGCATCAATCACAACCTTGGGTTGAAGGAAGAAATGATCAAGAGAATGAAATAGAAGAGCTGGACCCAGAAAATGCCACCTCAATGGGGTGGGGGGAGAGATGGGATATAGACCAGGGGGAAGCTCTAGAAAATAATGATGAAAGTAATGAGAAGGGATCCATCCCAGAGGAAGAGACCCCAGATAAAAGAGAAAGTGAAGAAATTTTAGGTTTGGAAGGGAATAATGCAGGTGACATGCCCAAGAACCAAGGACATGAGGGGAAGAACAATGACGAATAATCTAAAGGAGCCACAACAAGGGAATCGAACCTATCTTCACTCAAATAATTGATAGCACCCATGGTAGAAACAACAAAGAATGTGACAGAGGACATATCTGACCCCATGAAGATAGGGGAGGTCCTCCAAGATTGAGATATTGGATTCACAAATAGTCCCAGACAACCTTATGGAGTTACAGGTCAGAAGCACACATCAAGCAAAGATGGGGAAATCATTAGAAATCAGGTACCATCGACTGACAAAGGTAAGGAAACGACCTTTGAACACTTTTATACTCCTGGTAGTATGAGCAGTGTTATATTTTGGGGGGATCAACCAATTATGGAACCTATAAACAAATTGGCCAATGTCCAGACAATTTCTTATGACATAAAAAGGTAAGTGGTGGTAAGAAGGACCGATAAGAAGAGGAGGCTTACTCTGGAAAGTGTTATGATGATTACCATGGAGGAAACCCTATTGGATGATAAGCAATCCAGGGTAAGAGAGTTATTAGGAGAAGGAATGGCTATATCTAGTGCTACCATTAACAGGGAAAGATAATATGAGTGGGAAGTTGATTCTATGAGAGTAGAACTTATGCAGCTTAGACATCAAGTTGAATACTATCAAGACACCACTTAGGTGGTCAAGTTCATAAGGATTGAGCTTAATGAGATTTGCAGTCAATTCAAATAAAAAAGGGAGGTTTTCATGACCCATATTGTTAACTATCAGGAGGAAAATTTGGTTGGTCTCATGGAACTTAAGGACATCATGAAATGGTCTAAGAAAACACACAAGGTTATGGCACAAATTGAATACATTCGAGAGATACAGAAAGGTTGAGAAGATGAGAATCATGACATCATGACACTCACGGATGAAAGCCTGGCCAATTTTCAAATGGGAGCAAAGTATTGGACGTAACTAGTGGTATAACCTTAGTGGAAAATGGAAGATAGATGGGAGGAGTGTCTTAAGAACTGGAGCAAGATAAACCAAAGAATGTGTGACATTCATCTCCCAGAGTTCGAAAAGACATAGTCAAACAGTTTGTAGAAATCGATAAAAGATTTGAAGTTGATGTACTAGAATTCAAAATACTGAAAAAGGAACAATTTAAAAGACTCGTCGTCGCGTCAATGGGATAATCATGGGTTCTACAACATTTAAGTTCCAAGTTAGACCGGTTCAGAAATTGGGTGATGGAAATGAAGGACAAACTCAACGCACCAATGGAGCAACACCGGTTTCCATACTTGCATACTTGCGAAGATATTTTCTCTCAATGGCTTGAGCATGAAAGATCAAATCCTATGAGATAACTGGAGATTACCAGTAGTTCACACATGGATGATTCCACTCTATATTTTGTTTACTTTACTTTAAATAGTTGTTGAAACTTTTGCATGAAACTATTTTTTATATAAATAAAGACATCGAACTCATTTTGAAGGGTCGATGGTGGATGTAAGAACGTACGGATTGGACAGAGAATTATTTTGGAGTTTAATATCGAAGCTTGTACAAAGCCAAAGACAAATTTTTTCCAAGCTTGAGGATTAACTAGATTTGTGGATTGCTCTGTGAAAAGTTTTCTACTACAGGCCCTTTAGTAAGATTGTGATTATGTTAAGTTATATTGAATTATTATAGTTGCTAAATAGATGTTGGTTTAAATTCAATGGTGCCATTTTTGTATTGCATGAATATTAAATACAAAACTAATTCTTGTATTCATTTTACATGTTAATTGTGTTCAACTATTTCTCTCTTTTCTCTCTTCAAGTAATATTTGTCAGTTGATTGATGATAATATTATCTACTAATATTGATTAGATGCATATATTGTTTGACATGTCGATTCTAAAAAAGGTTATCCTATGTCCGGTTTTCTTTTATTTTAGTTATTTAAGTTATTGCATGTTTACAGGATAAAGAATAATTTTCTCAAAAAGAGATATATCATTAGCTAGTGAACTTTACAAAACAATGTTTAAAGCCCATCGAAACTTGTTGGATTATCAATCCAGAGAATCACACTACTTTAAATGGAGAAGAGTTTAATTGGGCCTCATCTCTGAGCATGACTCTTACTATTGAGTTAAATGGAATTTGGACCCCTCAACATGATGCTTTGGGGGTTTTGTTGGTAAACTCTGGATGAACCCTGGGTCTAAACTCCCCAACGTTAAGAAGGAAGCATGCAAGTGTGAAACAACTCAACACATCCAAATATATCATCACTTCATATTCACTATGCATCATACTAATTGCACCATTTTTTTTGATAATCCTCTTGCAAAGTGAACATGATTCCTTTTAATGTGGATGAGACCAGTATTCTTAATTGACTTCAAGATTTTCAAATAAGTTCCATGTATGCACGGTATAACTTCTTCAATGGAAAAGATAGGTTTCAAAGACCATTCCGAGTCTATCAATTGTATTCTGTGTCCTTGGTTCTCTCTTATGAGGAGTTGTTGACCCCTCAACAACCCCCTAAGTTTTGTGTAAAACTTGGGGTCCCTCCTTCTTCAGTTCACTTGTCTGAGTATGATTTCTTCTTTTGGATATATATTGACCTTGATTTCTCATTGCTTTGATGCATTCTTATTCATTTTTAGATGGTCAAGTTAGATGGACCTTCATGTTCCACTTTCTTGGTTTTGACTTAATTACTTTTGTTCCTTGAACTTTGTTCCTCAATTGACCTTATTTCTTTCCTTGGCATGGTGGAAGAGTGATGAAGTAGGAAGGGCACTGGAAAATGAGCCACCAATGATTGATTGGGAGGTGTTCAAGGATATGATCAAAGCCTAGTTCTACCCAATCAGATATGAGGAGCACCAACAAATTGTATAGAATTACTTTAGGAAGAGGCAAGGTAAATTAGTGTAGGAGTTCACCATAGAGTTCAAGAAGAGATTCATTCAGCTATATGTCTCTCTCAAAAGCCAAGATATGTTGATCAAGTACTTGGGAGCATTGTTACCTCAGATTCAACAACAATTGAATCTATTCAAACTAAAGACGATTGATGAGGCCATTGCTCAAGTATAGTACCTCGAGGGACACAAGTGGAAGTAGTAGTTAGGCATGCACAAGAAAATAGAACCATAAGAGAAACATAAAAAAAAAAGGAAAAACAAGAAGAAATGGAATGCAAAAAATATTGTGATAGTGACACAAGAAGCAACACTTTTGTTAAGCAATGAAAGGGTTGCAATCGAAAGCGACACAATGAGGAGGATTTTTGGAAATTGCACCTGTTGATTAATTGGGTTGGTTTTCATTGATGTCAACCCTTGAAGAAAGTCCGATAGCGAATTCTGGTAGCACAATGGTTTGGGTAATGGACCCAATTTTGTTTTATGGATAATAGTACGAGTTTTGAAATATTTTCAGGTAATACTATTCTATATGGATAGTACATGTCATTCCATTTCCGGTGGTATGTGGAATGTCACATAACTCCTCGTGGTTAGAGAGTTATGGCCATGTGAAGTTGGAGAACCCTCATGAGTCATCTAGAAGCCCCAAAAGGTCAAAGTAGTCAAAGTGGTTGCAAAGAAGAAATTATTTAAATAATAAAGTGAAGTGATGAGTGTACTATAAGTAAAATTGGATACAAAAAAAATTATTTAAATAATAAAGTTAATGGAGAAATTACTAAGTGGACAAGTGGTTAGAAGTGGGTTAGCCCTAAAATAAGGAAAGTGGGTTAAGATGGTTAGAAGGTAATTTAAATAATAAAGTGAAGTGATG